>JAMZAV010004137.1:0-107405 GCA_024449915.1 Sweltsa coloradensis
GTCAAATCTTTGACAGGTGAAGATCTCATGGGGTTTGGTATATAGGTTCTGACATCTAAAATGTGGTATCCCACTAACACCTTTCAGGTAAGTCCTTAGTGTTGAAGGTGAGGATTGTTGTGCCAGTTGGAAATTCTTCTCCATCAACACGGGTCATTATTCTATACAAGTCAATGACACCTTGTTTGGAGAGTTCCTCTTTAATTTCCTCATTGGTAACATATTTTAGATCAGAACAACTAATAATCCTTTAGAATTATTAAGTTGTTTCATGCGGCTTAACTTCGATTTCAAATAGGTAGTCAAATTGGTGGTTTTAAGTAATAGTTCAGACTGCTTATCATTAGCAGTCTCAACCAGAAGCAATCCATTTCGCAGTTTCCGTACTGATTTTACAGTACCTGCTACTCCTTGAATCGCTTTTGCAATTGCAACTGATGATATTTTAAAAAATGTTGTGTTCTCTTTTAAGGATTTTATTGTCAAAATTCTTGGTAATTTTGTACTAGGTTTATAGTTTTTGACCATAGTGTTAAAGATAATTTCTGGTTCAAATAAAGACCTAGGTATTTTCTTTGATGGTAATTGTTTGTTTTGGGGATGGGAAATGGGGTGATTAAGGTGATTAAGATTTTCCATAGTAGAAAAGGGGACAACCTACAAAATTTCCCGGAAAAAGACTCAACTAGCCCACGTTGGTTCTACCACATAGGGCCTTGTAACATTAAAGATTTCTTTTTTTCATCAGGATGGTATGTAGGAAAGAGCCAATTTTGTGTCCGGACCAAAGACATAGACGCAATAGATCTTTTACCAGTGTGGTCGGCTCCCGACCTTCTCTTCCCATAGCTCTCCACATTGGTACATACAACCTACGCAATCTATGTCCGGGCTGCCCAATGTGCAACATAATAGTGACAAAATGTTGCACTAGCCGATTGACCAGGTGGGCTAGTTCGAATCTCCGTCTATGATGAAGCAGGTGGCCAAAGTTGCGTGTTGGTCCATGTTTCTCGCAAGAAACATTTTCCTCAACAACCAGGATCCCCTTTTCCACCGGCACGGGTCGCACCGCACGGCAAACACGGCGGTAGACGTTTAGAACACAAAGGGGGCCAGCATTGATGGTGAAGAGTAGAAAAAGTGAAAAAGTAATAAATAGATATGATTGTAGAGTAAATGTGAGTGTGGGAAGGGAAAAATATATGCATGAGAGCCCCCTTTGCGATCTCCAGTCACCTCAAGGATCTTATTTGAGGGGTCCACACCGACTGCCTCTTTGTCGCCTTTTACGATGAGCCGAGGAGGAATGCTCTGGGCCAATTCTACATGTGATTCAATTAAGTTTAACAATTTTAATATAAAATCTATGTCAATCTATTTTATTAAATTCTAGAAAATGCCAAGATCATATTTCATCATTTCGCATGTAGCGTCACCCGGACATTTGTTTGGACCTAGTCAGTTTAATGACGCTGTGTGCTGGTCTTTGATTGGTTATCATAACGCTACGATCGGTTTTTGATTGTTGAGAGCGGCGTTTGTCGGCAGTGTGTCGTGAGAGCTTTGAGACGTGAAGTTGGAAATCGGTCGTGTGCGTGGGCGATTTGAGACGTTGCGTAAAACTTAGGGAAAGTGTACTAGGAAAGAACACTTTGGATATAGAAAACGCGTGTTAAAAATCTGCGAAAGTGATAATCAAAGTGAACGGCGATCTCCCAAGAAAAAAATACCAAAAAAAAAACGAAAACGATAACCAACCAGTACAATTTAAGGCTAGCCCAGCCCGGGGATACGTGAGTAAAAAAATTTTGCATCTTTAGGAGCATATTAATAACCTAGGGACTTGTAAAAAGACAGCATCGATAACCAGAAAGGGTTAGAACCATTCGATATCGGACCGAGAGTTATTTGGGAAATTTTTTAAAGGGGAACCGAGAAAGATTATATTCGCTAGCCTGGAGTTTAGGACGCGATAACGCAAAGGTTTGGGGGTTGTATTACAACGAAATACAGTTTTGAAATATTAAAAAAAGGAAATCGGTGAGGATAATATTGTTTATAAATCCAAATATAGGAAATAAAAGGAAAGTTAATTACCATTCGATTCTTGGGCCGAGGCTTAGTTTTATTAAATTGGGGTTTGGAAATTCGTAAATGCATTAGGAAAAATAAAATGGCGAATTTTAAAATTTGCAAAGAGTTTTAAAAGATAACATCAACAATGGGAACCGGAACATTCGTGAGGCCGAGCCAGCCGTCGAACGAAGTGCTTTGGTAATAAAGAGGGGTAAGAACAAAACGAGCCGATAAAAGTAGGCGTGTTTACTTATTGAACTTCTGACAGTTTACCGTGTGAGATACGGGAAAAAAACTTGGTTGTTGGCTTGGAATGCTGATATCGGGCAAGTGTGAAACATTAAAAACGTACGGTCGGATTTGATTTTTTCCCCCCCGATAAAAATACGATTTTTCACCGCTAAAACTTTATCAAGGAAATTGAACTCAAGATAATCACACCCGGGATCGAACTCAAGACAGGATCTTCAATAAAGACTACGATTGGGTTACAAATACCAGCAAGTTACGGAACTACACGTCGGACTTCTTGACTTATAAGGTTTCGATGGGGTATGATCTTTGTGATGATATTTAAATTAAGTTTTTTTAACAAATATTTCCAAAAATTTTGGGGAAAAACTTTACTGTTGTCCATCAGACCAAGAATATTTTAAATTTGGAATCCATTTCGTTTTTTGCCCACAGTACATAGTTGGGTTTTTGAAATGTTTTCCCTTGCAATGAAGGAAATTCATTTTTTTTCATGCAATATAGCCCTTTCTGGTTTCCTTATGAACCGTTGATTGCCTGTTGTAATGTCATCCTAGATCAGAAAAATTTATAATTGTTTTCAGGATGTTTGTTTTCGCTGTTTTACGATTTCTAATTTTGGGGGTCTTGGTGAGTTATGGGGGGTGTTTATGAAGGGGTTGGAACTTTAGACTTGAGTACCAGGTTCACCCCTAGGTAATAATCATTCAATTTTGAGTGTTTTAGTCTTATCAGTTGTTTTTTTTCTTAATTAATTTTTAACTTCCAAGTGAGATCAGAAATCGTTTTTTCACTTTAATTAGCGCCCCCATCGCCGAGTATTTTTTTTTTGTTTATTAAATGTTTTTTTCGAAGTTTAACTATTTAAGAAGTACCAACGAGAGCTTATCATTACCTGAGGGGTCGTAGGTTCGTTGTGTTCAACACTTTTAAACAAAGATTGAAAAGGCTCTAGCGGCCGTTTAAAAAGATTGTGCAGTGTAGCGGGAGCCCGAAGAAAACAATTGTTTTAAGAGTAATGAGAAACTTTTTTTATCGGAAACTAGGAAACACAGTTAGGGTTGAAAACACAATTTTCCCTCCCCCTACTAAGAAGCCTTTGGGAGGAATATTGGAGCAAAACATTTGGACAAAACCCAAAAAAGACTTTAACCGCAGGGCCGAATGGCTTCCTCATATAGAACAAAGAACAGATGAAATTGGGGGAAATGCCGGTATAGTGTAAATAATAGACGACTCAATATGCAAAAAAAAAAAAAACATAATTGGAAAGCTCCTGGAGTAGGGAATACAGAACTTTTGGTGGAAAAGACTAACGCCAGTGCATTGTAAACTAAAGGATTTTTTTAACCCAAGTATTTCCGACCCACACTTGTTCCAATTCTTTACTCTTTGTAAAACCCCCAATATGATATTCAAGACAGGAGACGATGGGCCCCAAAAAAAAATTATAGACCCCATCATTGTTTTGCCAAACATTTATAAAATTTTTAACATCAATTTTTACCTTAAAATTTAAAAAACAAAACATTTATCAGAACATGAAATTTTAGCTTTGGGAACAAAAAAGGAGCACACAAAATCTATGGTTTTTAAAAGCAGCTTATTGATAGTATTTTTACAAAACAGCAAATGACAAAAAGGGAATTATCAGTAGCTTACATAGACTACAAAAAAGCATTTGTTTCGGTTCCGCACGATTGGGAAACAAAGTTCTTGATTTGTAAAGGTAAATCCACAGTTTTAAGGGGGGTTTAAGCATTCATAAAATTCATGGAGAATTAATTAATCTAAAACCAATTCAGATTCTGTTAAATTTAAAATGTGGCAATAAAGAGAGGGATTTTCCAGGGGGGGCACCCTTAGCCCCCCTATGGTTTTGTCTCGCATTAAAAACCCCGTATCAGAGCTATTAAACAAAAAAAGCTGGATTTCGCCTTACCGGGGAAAAAATAAAGACAAGGATAACACATCGGGGTATATGGAGATTTTAAAATGTATGGAAAAAACAAAAAGAAAAGCTCAAATTTTTAATTGACATAGTAAAATTTTCAGTGAAGACATTCATATGGATTTTGGGTTAGATAAATGTGCTTCAATGCATATGAAAGTGAAAAAAAATTGCAAGAAACTGACAATTCCAAAAATTTGGTGTTGGCAAGAAATTCCAAAAAAATAAAAAACCAAAAAAAAAAAAGCGAAGAAAGTCAAATACCTAGGAATGAGGGCAAAACATTATTTTTAACCACAAGGAATTTAAAAAAGATTTAACAAAAGTAGAACATAGAGTTAAAAAATATCTTAAAAACAAATTTAAAGGAAGCAAAAATCAAGGCATTTAAAACATGGGGGTTTTAAAAATCTTGACCCCTTTTCATTTGGTGTTGTGAAGTGGTCAGGGTGTGGACTTGATGGCCTAGATCGTTTAACAAGAAAGACAAATGACCCTTTTTCAGAATCACCACCCAAAAAACATCTTTGAAAGGTTATATATAACACCGGGAAAAGGGTGGAAGAGGATTGGTAAAAAATTTTGGATTTTGCTATTCGCAAAACTAAACTCAGATCATACTTTTTAATTCTACATTCCATTATCACCAAGAACTTAAACTCGAGATAAAACATAACCCCCTCAGGCAATGACGATTCTTTCCATCCAGAAATATACATAGAAGATTTAAATATTAAAATGAATGTTTGGGAAAACAAATCACTTCATGGGGGTACCCGGAAAAAACATCCCGCAGCCAAAATATTACATTTTTAAATCAAAAATGGGTTCACAAAGGGATTTGTTTGCTGAAAAACCCAAGGATTTATGTTCGCCATCCAAATCAGGTTATAAATACCAACAACAAAAAAAAAAATTTATCATCAAAAAACCCAAAGACAATGATATGTGTAAAAAGCAAAAAAAATTTACGGAGACAAAAGACCATGTTTAGCTGGGTGTCCTTCAATTGCCCAACACGTGGTATCTCAGTAGGCAATCAGGTAGCAAAGATAGTTTTTCAACTCTAGGAATGAAGCACATCTCTTGTCAATCCACCTCCTTTTTAAAGTATTCTCTCACCCGGATCGAAAAATGAGAATTTATAATGTATTGGGATAAAAAAGGTTATAACAGACAAAAAAATGACTACAACAAACGGCATCATTTTTTTGCGAAAATCAACAGAATTACATATCAATTGACATTGCGATCCCCATGGAAAATCAAAATTTAAGTCAAAAATAACAAGAATTGGAAAATGAAAACTGTTTTTGTCGTGCCTATCGTGATCTCAGCCCCTGGGGTCATACCATCTTCCTCTTTTGCCAGCCTACAATGCCTGGGTCTGTCTCCAAATCTTACATCAGCACAGAAAGAGTCACCTTCAAACGTGCCACATACTAGAAGATTTTTGCAGTAATCACTCTCTTTCTCTTTTTCTCTCTCTCTCTCTCCTCTCTCTCTTCCCCTTTTTCTCTTCTCTCTCTCTCTCTCCCCTCTCTCTCTCTCCTTTTTAAAAGATTTTTCCATCAATTGCTTGTTTTTTTAAAATAGAAACTTTTATTGATTTTTTTTTATCACATCATCTTTATTATTATTTTGTTAATTTGATTAATTTTTTCTACAAAAATTGTGTATTTACTTTTGTTTTTTTACGTGTTATAATTAAAATTTTTTTGGGCTTGGGCCTCACCCCCCCTTGTGTATACCAGGACGCAAATGTACCTGAATTTTTTGAACAATAAAAAAACCACTATAATAATAAAATAATAATAATAATAATAATAATGTCTTTATTTACAACAGAATTCAAAATTCCGCAAAATGCCCAATACAATATTCCTGGATATGAGAAGGTTCTTATGCTGATCAGAACCCGCCACGGGGGAAAAAAAAGGAGGAACATCTCTTTATCTTTAACCTCCTCAGACCCAGGGTTTACTATAAAACAATCTGCCCGCGTGTGTAACTCATAGGACGCCGGGTCTGAGGGACCATAACCCCCCTCAAAAACCCAGGGTTTTTCTATTAAAAATACTGCACCCCCGGGGGGGGTGTAACTCATGGACACGGGGTTGAGGACCAAACCTCCTCAACCCCGGGTTTTTCAATTAACAATACTGCACCGCGTGTGTAATCATAGGACACGCCGGGTCTGGAGGACCTTAAGTGAACTAATCCAATAGACAACATTTCAATACTTATTCTGCATCAGTTGTAAAAATTAAAAAAAAAAAAAAAAAAAATGGTCCTTCGCATTGGGAAACAGAAACGTAAGGGGGAAAAAAAAAGGGGGGGCCCCCCAAAGACGGTGCCAGAGCTCGCCTCCCGTTTCAAGGACTTGAAAATCACCACGTATTAGCTTATGTCTGTGAGAGGAAAATTTTCCCCTTTCCTTTTTTTTTCTTCTTTTTAAAGTTAGCGCCGAGCCCGCTCGGGGGCCCAAATTTTACCCCCGACCCAGACGGGGAGACAAAATCTACGAAGAGACCGGAGAACAAAAGGGCGCTTCAACCGTCATCTTGCGGGGCCTTGGGATTTGAAATTAATGAAAATTTTTATGGTTTGTTTGATGAAATTTTTTTCTTTTTTTATAAAAGGAAAGAAAACACAGTAATGATAGTTACAGCAAAAGAACAATTAATAATTTTAATTTGGTTTTATTGTTTATTTGGATTTAAAGGGGCGTCAACCGTTTTTGGCATAATGCACCACTCCAGATAGGGGATATGGGGGCCCCTCTTGCAAAAGGTATATAATAACCCAAAAAGGCATAATTTTTCTTCGTAAGACTTATTTCTTGCAGTAAACCATCATCGTGATTATATTTTGAAATATTTATTTGGTACAAACGCTCACAATTCTAACGAAAAATCTCTATGTAACAGCATGCGCGCGGTCGTAGATACCTCGATTCTCTATTAGCGCGCTTCGGCACTAGAGCGCCATCCCTTTGCAACATAGAATCATGAATTTCCATATAATTGACGTGAAAAACTAGGGCGCTTCAACCAAGTAAAGCCAGGATTTTTATTACGCCGCCTGTGACATTGCAAGTTAATAATATTGAGTTTGTAGTGTGTTTCATGTATATTTTGGTTTATTTGATTAAGGGCGCGTCATCGTTTAAGTCATAATGCAATATTCTACCATAGGGCTAAGGGGAGGTAAATCCCATGCTGGTCAGAACCAGACATATGATGTATGTGAAGGAAAGATGGGGTTCTTACGCCGACTTTGTCATCGTTCGTGATGTAATGGTCTCGTACCTGACCACTACCTGACCAGAGCATGGCTCTGCTAATTGATTATTTGGCTCATTCCGGGGAAGTAATGATTTGTGCTGGTCAGAAAACCATCCACATGGACCTTGGCATTAAAGTTTAATTTTTTATTCATTTATTTTAAGGGCGTTTTAACCGTTGGGTTGTAATCGCCACTCTATTTTAAGGGATATAGGGAGGATAATCCAATCCAATGGTGGTCAGAACCACGCCGGCGAGTAGGGTGGGAAAGGTGAGGCAACCTTTAAACAATACCCCTGGACGATGACGTGAGAAACTGGGGGCGCTTAAACCCGGGTAAGGTATTTTTGCGACGCTTTTGATGTTGTAGGGATGTAGGCCTAAGTAAATATTTTTAGTGTTTATTATTGGGTATTTGGATTAAGGCCAATTAGCCGTTAGATCATAATGCACTTTAAGTAATTGATTTCTAAGTTTTCGATACAAAATAAATAAGGATGATATGATAGCCAAAGAAAAATGATTGATTTGAATCAATAACTAAATGTGTTTTTGTGTTAATTAAATGTTTTAAAAAATTACATTGATTGAGATATTTAGAAAGTTTGTCGCCTTTATTATATTTTAATTGAAGTCCGTCTTATGATTGTAAGATATCAAAATTGCTAGCGCAAAGCTCATTAATAATGAACACCCCGCTATTTGATGTATGGTTAATGATACATTACACGTGTCACATCTGGGAACAACTTTTCTCTTCTCAAGAGACAACTGTGAAACAGACGAGTGGGGCCGTGTACAACTAGTGGACAGTTCAACCTCCTTCCTATGTGAGAGTCGAGTACGGCAAAAATGTATTTAAAGTTTATTTGGAAGCGCCAACCGTTAGGTTAGTCCTAGTGGGATATGGGGAGGGAAAAGCCCATAGTAGTCGAAATTAGCCACGGAAAAAAGGAGAAAAACGAGGGGGCGGTGTACCAGGATATACGACTGCGACGAGAGAATCAGGGTGCAATTACCAGTTTGGCCTATTGCGCCGCCTGTAAACTGTTAGTTTTAAATAACGTTTATTGTTTTCATATTTAAATTGATTTGGAAGTGTAAAAAAGAAAGAAAATTAAGAAATGAAGTAGGTAAGTGATAGCAGATAACGTTTTTTTTGGCTTAAGGACGCGTCAACCGTTAGGCATAATGCACCACTCTAACCTAGGGGGAGGGGGGAGGAGGAGGGGCTTTGCTGGTCAGAAACAGCCACGATAAGGGGAAGGGGTTCTCACGTCCCGGGCGTCAGTCTTTGATCGTCTGGTGTCATTTCGTCATCGTCGTCGAGGAATCGTCAAGGGAAGAGGGGAAGGTCCCGACGACGATTGCGAACAGAGCTCTGCCTTAGATTCGTGGAGTAATAGTATCCCTCGTACTAGCGATGTTTGCGCGTGACTTTCCTGAATCGCCTTTACGATAAGCAGAGCATGCTCTGGGCCAATTCTACCCGGGCCCAGACTGGAAATAGTATTTGAATCCCCCCCCCCATGAAATAGGGTTGATGTGAATTAACATTGGTTAACAAATTAAATTTTTTTTTTAATTGTTCTTGCCGAGTCTTCGAGATGCAGTTTGCGAATTCTCGCCTTTTATGATCGGCAAAAAACATTTTACGGGCCAGCGGACGGGAATACATGCTTGGAAAAATGTAGTTGTTTTGGTTCATTGGATTGAGAAAGGACACTCACCGTTAGGTCATAATTGCGGCCCCTCTAGCCAATGGATGGATAGGTCCCGCTGCTGAAAGGGAAATGGTGTGGGGGGGTCAACGATATAGACGGCCGGAGCTCGCCTCTAGTGTCGGGGAGTAATATATTCACTACATACCAGAATATTTCCGCGAGACGGACATTGTTACGTCAACGAAGACATAGAAACCCTGGCTCTTCAACGGGAAGGTCATATGCGCAACTTATGTCATTTAACTGAGTGTGTTGTGTAGTTTGGGGGGAATTTTTTTTTTATTTTTTCAATGGTTTTCGAGTTATTAAAAGAAAATGTACAGATGAAATGCACAAAAGGAAAAAAATAACATTCGTAGGATAATGATGTTTGTTAAAAGGCGCGTCATAAGTTTTGTCATAAACCTCGGCACTATAGACACGAGCATGGGAATATGGAGTGAAAATTCTAAATCGGTTCAGTTACAGCACGATAGAGGGAAAGTTTTTTTTTTAAATAAGACGCGTCAACCGTTAGGTCATAATGCACACTCTATCTTAACCAGGGGGGGGGGAGGGGCACATGCTGAGTGCAGAACACAAGCCACGGGTAAGGGGGGGAAAGAGAGTTCTGTCAACGTCGCGGGGTCGTCATTTCTTTGTCATCGTTCGTTGGTCATTGTCGTCACGTCGTCGTAAGGGGGCGTCAGGGAAGGGGGCAAGGTACCCGACGACGATTTCCAGAGCTTCGTCTCTAGTTTACGGGGAGTGAAAAATTACTAGCCCTTATTCCTAGCTGATGTTTGCGAGGGAGACTTTTACTCTTGAATCTGCCGTTTACGATTAGCAGAGTCATGATCTGGGCCAATCTACCCAGGGGACAGCCGGAGAGAGGGAAGGAGGGGTAGTGTGTTTCTTCACCGTGGACGGCAGCAGCTCGCCTCTAGTTTGGATGGCAAAGTATAGCCTAGAGCAAATGTTTTGGCAGGATAGACTCTATCTATATTATCGTCTTCAACAATAAATAAGAGCCATGACAGATGTCGAAACCCTTTTAGATAAATTATCTTTTGAGAAAACTAGGGCGTTTGACGGCTATAATCTTTCTTTTTGCTTTTCCTATATTTAAAAGAAGTTTAATAAGCAAAGTATAAAAAAATGGATTAAGAGGCTGTCAAACCGTTACGTCCATATTGCGCCTACTTTAGCCCAGGGGATTGTGGGAGGAACGTCTTTGTTGTCAGAACCAAGACCACGAAAAAGTGAGGAAAGGGAGTGGAGCGCGGTTCTCACGTTCATGGGTCGTCATGCGTCCTTTGTCATCGTCGATTGTTGTTACTGTTTCGTCGTTGGGGAAGTCGTCAAAGTAAGGCTTGTTCCGACTGACGAAGCCAGAGCTCTCCTCTTGTTTCCGAGAAGTTCTGGACAATACACTCCTCTACTCAGCTGATGTTTGGCGTAATGGACTTGCACATCCCCTAGGGATAACCACTCATCATCTCGAAAAGCGCATCTCTCAATATGAAGGCTATGCCAACTAGATCGATTGATGTAGCATATTTTTCATACCCTTGTTTGGAATGACCCAGACATACTTAACTGTTAGAACTGATGCGTAGTATCAAATAAACAATAAATTAGCTAAGATAAGCTGAAGCTTTCTGAGACACGTCCGCTAAGCATACGTTGGTGGGGGACGACGACGTGACCCCACAGGTTGCTGAAGGGGTCCATGGCAACATTAATAAACTCTTAAAAACGACGACGTGAGAAACCAGGTCGCTTCAACCGGTTAGGTCATATCGCGCCGCTTGTGATACTGAAAGTGATGCGATGAGTTAATGGGGAGTGATGATTAGATTGTTTCCAAGTGTAATTAAACGAGATAATGATGGTTGAAAATAGCAAAAGAAAATTATCTTAGTGAATGAAAATAAGTAAATTAAGAATGTGTAAATTTTGTGAATTCAAATTTGTTAAATAGATTACTTTGGATGAGAATTTTAGAAAGGTCCGGGCTTCCGATTCCCGCCAAAGTAAGAAGTTTTTTTACCTGATTTGGTCTTAACTCCATCAGTTCTAGTCTTTGGAGTTTTGTAAACGGTGACTTGGAGCCGTCCTAGCAACGAAGCACATAATAAACTTCAGAGTTGTTCTGAATCGGCCTGTTGATTCTGGCGTTGATCCGCGGGTGTTCGCACTGTCCATACCACTGATTGCTACATTTCCTATTAAAAATCGATCTTTAGTCGGTTATTGCACTCTCGTCGATTGCGTCGGGGCGTACAAGGTTGGCTTGGCCTCTTTGATTTACTGTCCCCCACTGAAAATCAGTTTTATAACTGAGTGGTAGACTCTTTATAAAATTTATTTATTACTTCTTTATTAAATCTACATTATATGATTGGGAGAGATCAAATTGCGTGCGCCAGGCATCATGAAAATAATTATTAAGAATGCGAGGTTTTTAAGCATAAGGCCGCTTTGTTGACATCGTGGACATCATAGCTCTCAACAATCACAACACATAGGAATTTAGTAAGGTTTTGTCCTAGGCCCCGATATCTCAGTTAGAAGAGCATCGGTTCAGTAAGCCGAAAGTTCTGGGTTCGATACCCAGTGCGGACAAACTTTTTACTACAAATGCTAACATTCAGTTATTTAATTTTAAGTATATTATTTTTTAATTGATTAATAAAAATTTATTATTTCTGTTTTTTATAGTGAATAAAATTTATATAACTTGTTTAATATAATAAATAGTTTTCGCTCTGTCCTAGTACAACGCACATTCATACTAGCCTAAAGTTTAACGACGACGTGAGAAAATAGGGCGCTTTTAACCGGTTAGGTCATATTGCGCCGCCTGTGATAATGAAATGGTCAATACATTTTTAGTTAATTCGGATTAAGGGTGCGTCAACCGTTATGTCATTGCTTCTCACTAGCCTAGGGGATAGGGGGAGGAGGGGCTCATGCTGGTCAGAACCAGCCAAGGGTAAGGGGAGGAAAGGTGGCTCTTTGTCATCGTTCGTTGTGTCATTGTCATCGTCGCCGGGAAAAGGTCGTCAAGAGTAATGTGAGGTGTCCCCGACGACGATTGCTAGAGCTCCTCTATTTTCGGGGAGTAAAATACTTCTCTTCATACTAGATGAAGTTTGCGAGATTTTGCAAAATTTAGTTTGCAAAAGTTCGCAAAATTAAAAGCTTGGTCGATGAATTTTTAACTGGTTGTCGTTACCGACTAATCACAAACATAACCAATCCAAATCCATCGATTAAGCTTTAATTTTGAATGGCGTCTGTTAATTTTGATATTTTCACATGTAAATGTTTCAATAAAATTATTTAATGTTTTATGTTATTTTTGTTTATATATTTCTTTCAAAGTTAAAGTTAGATAAAATATGGATATTGATATATTATTAATATAATATAAAATTAATAAATATATATATTATTTAAAACAAAATAATGGGTTTGGCCACACTTATAGACCTCAACACTTTATGCAGTTGAGCCACTTGTATCTTCCTTGTTTTCGGCTGGGCCCCTTTTTTGCAAGTTTTTGCAATTTTATATGGAATATTAATATTTTTTTTAGAACGTACATGGTATGGATGTAAGTATTCAAGTAGAGGATATTAAAATGATTCAAAATAAAATCTCACTTATTGATAATTAGAAGGTTTGAGCATCGCAGTTATAAATTAATAACTCAGAGATAGTAAAGTCCGTAGAACGACGTGAGAAGCTAGGGCGCTACAACCGGTTAGGTCATATAGCGCCGCCCGTGATAATGAAAGTTGTTAAGATGAGTTATTGGTGTGTTTGATAATAATATTGTTTTCTAAGTGTATTAAACAATAAAATTATATTATTAGCAGGGGCAGCTCGTGTATAGGTGCACAGGTGCACGCGCACCCCCAAATATCTGCGCGAACTTAATTCCAAATTTAAGGTTCGAAGCAAATCTCGTAATATTCCCAATAAATCGTTGGATTGTTTGCATGGATATTTTGGCCGGCCCAAAGCAAGGCATATTCGGCAGGAGTCATTCTTCAGTAGGTAAGTGCTGCCACCGGAGGGTGCTCTCCGAATGTGAGTTCATTTTTATTATCGTTTTCTACAGTCGGCATGGCAGAACGAGCCCCGGGCCATCTTTTGAAATCACGTCTGAAAAAGGTTGGTGGATCGCTCAAGCGACTGGGTCAAAACCAGTTATTTTCAATTCAATGCCGTAGTATTTTGCTCGCAGGCGCAGCATTCATTCACCCCCACAAATACAATCCGCTCAGTAGCTAGTGAAAGTTGTTGCGACAGGGTTGGTGAAGTGAGCAAACAGTGTTAAAATTGTTATCGTGCCGTGAAGTGAAATCATAATATGACTTCGGTAATAAGCGATCTAAAAATAAACAGTTTTTTAAAACGACCATTGGACGAAAAATTAGAAATGGACTTCATTTTAAAATAAATATACGATGTGATGTTTGAGGCGCGTGTCGGAGGAGATGAAGGGACATTATTCGGGTATGTAATATTTTAATCAACCATATAATAATTAATTTTTTGGATGGTTTTCCATAAGTAACAATTACACAGGGGAGTTTTTCCCGACCAATAAATTCAAAAAATATACTCTTAAATCGTTTTCCGGGTATTTCAGACCATTAGTATTTGAAAAAATTTTCGCCTCCGGCGGCTGGGCTGCGCCCCAGACCCCTTTGTTTCCCGCAGAATAGGACTTCGAAATTATGTGCACCCCCACGATGATAACTCACGAGGCGCCCCTGATTATTAGTTGTTCTGATCTAAAATATGTAACAAATGAAGAAATTTTTGTTTTGTTTATTTGGATTTAATACGCGTCAATCGTATAGTTATATAATAATATATTAATATATAATAATAATAATAATAATAATAATAATAATAATAATAATAATAATAATAATAAAAATAATAATAATAATAATAATAATAATAATAATAATAATAATAAAAATGATAACAATAATAGTATACTCTAGCCTAGGGGATATGGTTACTTCCGGAGTGCCAAAGAATTTAATGCCAAAGCATTAATACCAAAATTATACTGGTCAAAAAGTCCATGTTACACACGGCTACGTGCACGGAGCGACCATCACTAAGGGGCAGGGCTTATTCATCATCATATCACCTATTCACCCAAGCAGGCACGGCGCGAGGATAAAACTCAATTGGGATTCGTACTTGAAGGTTTGCTGTTTGTTTGTTTAAAGTTGCGTTGCAACGCATTGGATGTCATTTAAGTTATAAAATAGACTTACTTACAACTACATTCCAATCAAATTACATCACAAACTTTGGTATAGACCGTTTCAAATCATCGCACATTTTAAAGTATTTTGACAGCCGTGTATGCAGTGGCTATGGCGTACATGTAGCAGTGGCGTAGCCATGGGGGGGGGGGGGGGTTCAACTCCAACCACAGAGAAAATTCGTTTACAAAAAAATGAATTTATCCGTCGGGATGCCTCAAAGACCGGTGACGTCCAAATTTCACTCGTGCACTTGAGTACGAAACATATAATTTTTTATTTGTTGAAGATAAATACAAAACCCAAACTACTGTGAACTCTGTATAGGTTCGATCGATAGTTAATTGAGAACAACAATTATTAGCAAATACGTAAAATATGTAGTCTGTTAATGAAAAATATACATTTCTGACGAAACTTTTAAATGCCTCAAAAAAGCTACATTAATGATTTTCTGGAACCAACTATTTACGGGTGCAGTATAGACTTCTATGTTAATTTAAATATGTAAGGATTTTTAATCATGTGATTACTTGTACTCGTATCGTCACATAACATTTATTTTTTATTTCAACATATTTTTAAAAAAAAAATCCCGTAAAATCGATGAAAAATGATTTCAAATTATATCAACATGATAAATTTAGCTTACTTTGAAATTTTTGGATTAATTAACTATAATTGATAGTTAAATACTAAGAACTCAGCGTGTAGCTAGTTTTCCCCCCGAATTTATCATTACAAAAAAATATATCATTGCAAAGTTTTAAGGTGTTATCATATTTGCACTTTAGGTTGTGTTTGAGAAGACAATTTGATCGCACTCTGAATGATTTTATTATGAGAATTACGGGAATAAACTGAAGAAACATTTCAATAAAATTAGGGGTCACCTTTAGTTGACCAAACACGTACATCCTTCAACGCGCCTTTGAGTATAGCGTTCCCGGTGTTTTGTGTCCCAAACACAGGATATAAAATACGAAGTCCCCACTGAGATGTTGCAGCTTGTGTGAAAGCAGGAACTAGCTCAGTGTAGTTATACTCCCGGAGCACATACGATGGTAGTGTAACATGGACGTTTTAGCCAGGTATATTTTTTGGCATTAAATTCTTTGGCATTAAATGATTTGGCATTAAATGCTAAAAAAAGGTTTTGGCATTAAATTCTTTGGCATTCGAGGATGTAACCAGGGGATATGGGAAAGGAGGAGCTTTCTCACGTCGCGGTCGTGATCGTCTTTGTCATCGTTCGCTGTGTCAGTGTCATCGTCGCCGGGGGGTCGTCAAGGGAAGGGGGCAAGGTCCCCGACGACGATTGCCAGAGCTCGCCTCGAGTTTCGGGGAGTAATAATTCTCCCCTTTTACTAGTTGATGTTTGCGAGGTGGACTTTTTCTCTTGAATCGCCTTTTACGGTTAGCAGAGCCCTGGCTCTGGGCCAATTTTACCCCGGTCTCAGTTCTTTGGCGTATACTGGACACGGGTAGAATTTGACCCAGGGCCAAGAATACAGACTGAGTCGTGAGAAACTAGGGCCCTTCAACTGGTTGGTCATATTATTACAACGCCTTATATATTGTAAGTTATTATTAAAAAAGTCCGCCCCAACCGGGAATCGAACCACGGATCTCCCGCATTCCAGACAGGCGTCTTAACCACTAGACCATCAGGACGGGTACATTTTAATCTTTGTATTGTAGTTGCATTATACATCTGAATGGATGGAACAATACTGCAACGAATATCTGCTGCCTTTGAACTGACCACCAAACATTAATTATAATGTCATTACCTTTACGCAGGTATGAGCGAGGGTTTATTTCTCGATTTGGTAAGTCGGGAAACACTCCCGTAGGTGTAATTGTTAGTATTTCAAATATCAAATGCATTTTTTGGTTTGGTTTATTTATTTTTTTTGATTAAGGACGCGTCAACCGTTAGGTCATAATGCACCACTCTAGCCTAAGGGGGGTGGGGAGGAGGGGCCCATGCTGGTCAGAACCAGCCACGGGTAAGGGGAGGAAGGGGGGTTTCTCACGTCGCGGTCGTCATTGTCTTTGTCATCGTTCCTTGTGTCATTGTCATCGTCGCCGAGGGGTCGTCAAGGGAAGGGGGCAAGGTCCCCGACGACGATTGCCAGAGCTCGCCTCTAGTTTCGGGGAGTAATATACTCCGCTAACTCCTTCTGACGTTTGCGAGGTGGACTTTTTCTCTTGAATCGCCTTTTACGATCAGCAGAGCCATGCTCTGGGCCAATTCTAACCCGGGCCCAGACGGACGAAGTGCATGTTTGCTACACATACATAACAAGAAGGATACATTGTAAAAAGGGTTTTTGGTTTATTTGGATTGAGGACGCGTCAACCGCTAGGTCATAATGGTTCACTCTAGCCTAAGGGATATGGGGAGTATGGGAGCCCATGATGTTTAGAACCAGTACGGGTAAGGGGAGGAAGGGGCGTTTCTCACGTTGCGGTCGTCATCGTCTTTGTCATCGTTCGTAATGTCATTGTCATCGTCGCCGGGGGGTCGTCAAGAGAGGGGGGAAAGGTCCCCGACGACGATTGCCAGAGCTCGCTTCTAGTTTCCGGGAGTAAGATACTCCGCTAGTAGATAGAAAAGGCCGGCCCGAAAACAACGATCCGTGGATCCTAATGGATCCAATATGGCGTCGATGACGTATTTCCGGTCACGTGACAGCCGCCATCTTGTTTCCGGCCGCCATCTTGTTTCCGGTCGCCATCTTGTTTCCGGTCGCCATTTTGTCCGCCATTTTGAATTTCCGCCATTTTGAATTTCCAGACTCCATCTTGGCCGCCATTTTTGTTCAGCCGCCATTTTAGGTAGACCGCCATCTTGGCCGCCATTTTTGTTCGAGCGCCCATTTTTAGCTCCTGACTGCCGCCATTTTAGTTTTTCGTCGTCATCTTTGGCCCGTGTCCCTCGTCACCATTTTTCGAATTTTCAAATATCGCGCCACTTCCTTGGCGTTCCCGCCCGCACTCTCACGCGTCAACTCTAGTATCATTTTTGGTACTTTTGAATTTCACTGGATATTATTTTTTTAATTTTCGTAATTTTATTTTCTGATTTAATTTGCAAGGAAAAAAAGTCAGCGATTTTGTCGGGCTCGAAAACATGGTCAGCTCGGGCACCTTGGATTACTATCCCAGCCGCGTTACACCGCGCCGGCTAGCAGACACAATGCAATGGCAATGGATAATTTGTTTGATACTTATTAATAGTGTCAGATAAACCACGCCTCCTCATACGTCACACAGGCCCTATTACTAATAGCTTTTCTGTTAAGTGTTTTTCATCCCACTTTCGCGACCATAGTAAATTCAAATAGCTAGAGTCTGGGGGCTCCGCCCCCCCAGGTGGATTCTTCAACACCCATGGAGCTAAGCGTCACGAACCCGGCGGCCTTTTTTTTTCAAATTTTTGACAGAAGGGCCTTAGCACCAACCCAAGCCAAGCCATAACCCGCGGTAATCGAATAGCATAACGGTGGATCCACCCACGTGATCTTAAACACCAATGAGCCCTAAGCGTCACGGCCCGCGCTTTTTTCAAATTTTGGCCATAAGGGCTTTAAGCACCAGGTCATAGCCCGCCGGTATTTCGAATAGCATACCTGTGGATCCAAATAACGTCCCACCAATATATATATATAATATATATATATATATTACCTCCAATGGTCCTAAGCGACAACTATTAAATGTGGATCCAATGGAAGCGAAAAACTTGGGACGAAAAAAATTTTCCTTAAAACCTTACTGAAAATGAAAAATTCTTCGCTTTACATAGCTTCCCGTTTATTTTATTTTCACAATCGCCGACATGCACAACTTGAAAAAGAACAACGTCAGCACTTTATTTCAACTTGAATAATTATTTTCAATACAACTGTGGTTTGCAATCTTTTGCTATTTTATGACGAGAAGTGAACGAACTCCCGTCAAAAGCCTAAGCCCGCGATTTATTCAAATTGCATTCTTAGGGTCCACGTTACAGGGCTCTAAATTTTATATTTTCCATAGGACGTAGGCGACATCACTAGCGCAAGGTGCAGGTAGGGCGGAAAGGTGACTCCCCAATGCGACCACCATCGCAGTCAAGGTCCCCCCCATTACATAACCATACCGAAACGTCAGCATTATAATCCCTAAAAAGACTTTTTTTTTTTGCTTTTTTGTAAATAATATTTAAAAAATTAGATAAGTTTTAAAGGGTACCACAAAGCTCAGTTGTGGTAAGACCAATACGTAAAGCCCGGTAAGACAAGGTCCCGGTTTCAAACCCAGAGTATTCCCACTTTATTATAATTTCCTATCTAAAGCACTACTAACATAAAGCGTCCATGGTCGCCTACTATAAATAATGCCAAGGTTTAAAACAATTTATATATTTATATATACTTTTTTATTTTTTATATTATTTTATATATATTTATGAACAACACGGTGAATGAAACTCGCGTCCCATTTTTCAGCCTGGTGAATGGACAAATTTTAGGAACGTAACCACCAATAACCAAAGTCATAACCCGCTGCTTTTCAAGTATGCTGAGGATCCAGTCCTAGCGCAGGTGCAGGTAGGTGCGAAAGTGCACCTACGTCACAGATCCGTTGGGACCCACCGACTCATATTACTCAACAAGACACAGGTTGAATGAAAATGATGTCGCTTATTCTCCCTAGTTTTTGATTGCGTCAACTATTTTTACTTGTTTCAAACTTTGATAAATAACACGTCCCAGCAGGAAATATCTTGTTTCCTCTTAAAAACGCTGCATTATTATTATTTTGTATGGATTGTAAAAGTTGGCATTTTTTTATTTCACAGGAACATAAATAGGCAAGACAAAGTTTTAAATAAATAATATCAATTTGTGGACATTTCATAATAATATAACTTTGTATAAGTGATTTTCACTTTCTGTTTTTTTCTTTTAATTTTTTAACGTAATAATTTAATTGAAATTGTTAGTAGTTAAAACAGGTGCGGGCCCCCGGTACACCCGAACTCTCCAAAATTTTCATATTAACAGCTAATGACTTATTGAAGCATTTCATTCACTCAATAAGTGTTTAGTTTTATCCTCAGATCGATAATTTCCTTTCATAGACACTAAAACGCCGATCCATCAAATGAAATGACACAAGACTTTTAAAATAAATAAAATTTAAATAATAAATAATGATGATTGAATAAACCTTGATGTCAATAATTACATTTTTTTTCAATTATTTTAACCACGAGCATGTCCCAACTACTATGGATTCGTTGTAGTCACGCTTCAGTTTACCTTATACTGAGTGGTCCACCACTATTAAAAAAACATTTATTTAGTATGTTACATATTAATCAAAACTTTTGTATAAGAAAAAATGTAAATGGATATTAAAAAACGTTTTCCCCAAAGCGAATTTTAATACTCTTGAACTTATAGTAAACAACAACGAATATTTTTTACAAGTTGTGAACATAATAATATACATTCCGTTATAAAAATATACATCGTTTTTTCAGGATACCTTTCTTTTAAAAATTATCACGCTTCAATTTAATTTTAGAAAGCACTTCCCCCCAATTCACAAAGCTAACCACGCTAGCGTTTCTTTCTTTAATGTTTTTATTTATAAAATTTTTCAAAAGTTTATACAATAGATTAGAGTACAGTTAACACAAATTTTCTTGAACAATCCTACTTGACCAATTAATATCAAGTATTCATAAAAAGAGAATTCAAACTCCATTAAATCATTGTATTTTATAATTCACGGGCGGATAATAATATGTTGTCTTTAAATAAATATTTTTTAACTCACTTCGTCCCCCATTAATTTTAAAAGGTGTTTTAGATTTTCAAAGTGCAATACTATAAATAAATTCTACAATTTTTGTTTGTTTAGCGTAGAACATTAATTATTTAAACTATCCTTAAATCATTAATCAAAACATAAATAGAAATAGATTTCAATCATTTAGTTACCTAGCAATACTTGTACTACGCAAAGTGTTTAATTTTTCTCACAAAACAAATTATGATATTGTTATTGTAAAAATTTCATACATGTTCTCACGATTTTCTCACTTGAAATCGACAAGTTTTTTATTTACAAGTACGTTTTATTGTCCATTAGCCATTGTAAACTGTTTATAAGCCTACAACAATAAAATTAAATTAATAATCATGTACAGCTATAAATAGATAATAGTCCCCCCCCCCTATGGTAACTATTAGGGCAAACGGATGTTTTAAAATAAATAACTTTCGGTAATTTTATTTTCACAATGTGGCCTCGTATATTTTTTAACACAGCTCAAGGATGAGATTTTTGTCAGCATTACAATGATTCACTCTCGGATGTTTATTTTAAGTGCAAACATTTGCTACATCAGTAATATTTTTTTTATAAAAAAAATTTGCTTTTCCGTTTTTGTATTCTTCCATTGAAGCTATTTATTTCTTACAAAAATAGTATTTACACAATACTTACTACCTTTTTGAGAAAAATAGTTTTTGTTGTCATCAAACTGCCAATTTAATAATAAATCGAAGATAAGTAAAATATATACTTATTAACTAAATTCCCTATTAAAGACAGATGCCATCACCTAACATTATTTTGTAGAGTTAATAAATCGCTTTCAACATTAACATTCTTTACTAAAATAAGTCCCAATACACGTACTGATTCATCTACTATAATTTATTTAAAAATAAATCCACCACGTTTTAATTACAAACAACCACTCTTCCCGTAAAATATGATATTTTAACGTTATCGGCAGATTAAATAAAAGAATCTCATTTTAAATAAAACTACTTTGTTAGATATGTTTTACGGCAAATAAGATAAACTTTTATCATACGGAATTTTATAAGTATTTAGAGTTGAAAATGTAATATTACATACTCTTTCCACAACATTTTCGTAAGCATTTCACATTTTTTTGAAATTATTTCTCAACCATCCATAAGCTAAACACTGGTGTTTTCTATTTTAAAATTGATTAAAAGCTTACTATGTACAAGTTTTCATAACATTTATGTTTTTTGAGAATGAAAATAATGAGACTACTTACGCAATCAATTCTTTGATTCGTTACTCTATTAGTAATATTCCCACTTGATTTGCTTAAAACAAAATGTTTTTGCTTTGTTTAATACTTGTCACACACGTAGTCCGCAAATAATCTATTGCCTTATCTCACAAGTATCTGACTACAACAAATTAAAACCAACGAGCGAACTCAAGTAAAATCTAGATTAACGTATTCTTCAATACACAACATCTCAAGTACAATAGTCATTGAAACATAATAGTTTACACCGCAATTTTCATTTCCGATGTTTTTCACGAATATAATCAATATATTTTGTTCAAAAATTGTCTTTTTCGAGAGTACTCATTTTCAGTGAAAATAAATATGTCCTGAACACCTTGAACTTTAGGTTCGCACAAAAACACACTCAAATTTTATATATGTAAAATAATCTCAACCGTATCGGAGTAAATTACTAATGTTCCCAACTCCTATTTTAATTTTTTCCACTAAACCTCCTCGTTTTTAAAACTAGTTTTTTTTTATACTTCCGTGTAATTTTAATGCATTGATTAATAACACTTTAATTTTCCACTTACTTTCGGGAGGGGGGTAACCTAAATCTGCTTTCCTTTTCTTGAAAGGAAATTTTGATTCTATCAGCTCACTAATTTATTCACCCATTTAAGATGATTTCAAACTTAAACAGTTTTTCCTAGAGTCCCTATATATTGACAATTGGGAATAAAAATAAAATCAAAAAAAAAAAAAAAAGTATATACCTGTTTTAGTCCATTTCCGAATAAGAAAGAACACCTTCTCTTAAGTGTTTTTTAGGGCCCTAGAATTCATTTTTCACTCAAATTAAAAATACATATTTTGTTTAAAAAAAATTTAGTACGTTTAAAATGTTTCTCACTTTAAGCAAATACAAAAATGAATAATAGATTCCAAATATTCCATTTTCAGGTTCGGAAGTTAGCCTCTAACCAAATTAGAGATGTTTTGTGTTTACAGATAATACTGATCAATTTCCTTTTCTCAGATCGCTTGTAAAAGTAATTATAACTAACCTAACCCCTGAGAAAAAGTATGATCATTGATGCTGTTCGAAGCGTTATGCCATGAAAATCAATAAAATCAATATACTAAAATAAAATTCAACATTTTCTAAAATCTAGACAATGATAGCACTGGAATGATAAAAAAGAATAACATAATTTTTTACACCATCATTTAACTGTTTCACAATAGAAAGTAGAATGTGGAAAAGAAAGGAATCCACCTATAGAATACATCAATTTAGAATAATATGGGTTCATACAATTTTAAATTTTTAAACTGTAAACAAATATTTTTTTGAGTTTACAAATCATATTTTTTTTTCTTGTATTTACGTCAAGTAAAATAAAATATGTTAAGCATTTAAAAAGGTAGTAGTCACTCATGGAGCATCGTCACCGATTAGTTTGTGAGCATGGGATTTCCTAACAGCATCAATCTACGAAAGGTATGTCCCCCCCCTAAGCTATTTTTCAAATAAATTATTTAATTTTAAAACAGGACACCTTTTAATTTGTCTTTGTATATTTTAAATAAAGAATAAAAGCAATATACCTTAGGTGGTATCAACATTCCCCACTAGCTTGTGTTTAATTTAGTAAACTTTACGTTTTTAAAGAGTATTTAATTTCACAAGTTTTACTACATGAAATAAAACAACGATGTCCAATTTATAAATCTTTGCCTTGTGTAAGATTCAATTTTCTTTAAATTGTACTACAGTTCATTTCCCTTCTCGTTCGCATTAACATATTTTTTTGTAAAAAATCGACATAAGTCCCCAACGTTTAGGCTTTAACTGAGCAAGAATAAATAACTCCATAACAACGTAAAAAGTCTTCAAATAAAATTCATCTCCCCACCTGCCATACACCTTTCATTATAAAAATTACAACATTACAAGTTCATGCATATAACTTGTTTGCAGTTTTGTAGTTAATTATTTAACGGTTTTTTTTTCCTCAACTTTTACATTTCGATAGCAATTGGGTTTATTTTTAATTAAGTTTCATGATGATGATGATATTGAATTTTTCATGTAAAACACACTTTACAATAATGTTTTAACTTCATGATTTGATTTCTTAAAATATTTGCTTGATTATTTGATATCGTTCCCTATTTTGTATGTATGAATTGAATGATTGAAAAATTCCTTTAATAAGAGTATTATGTTTACCGTTTTTACTACATGGAAATAAAACAATCAGAGTGGAACTTTATCAATCTTTCATTGTGTAAGAGTTCAATTTTTAAAATTGTACTTCATTTTCATTCACTACTTGCGTTCACATTACCATATGTTTTGTAAAAATCAACATATGCTTCAAACGTTAGTCATGAACTGAGAAAGATAAATAACTCCATATGGTGTAAAAGTTCTACAAATAAATCATTCTTTCAAACTATCATACTACTCCTCAATTATAAAAAAATTACAAGTTTACAGTCCATGCCATTTTGTATGTAATGAAAAATTAATTTGTTTTAAAAAAAAATCCTTTATAAAGAGTTTTATTTTACTTTGACTAATGAAAAGAAAACAACAGAGTGTCAATTTAAATAAATCTTTCCATTGTGTTTGTTCAATTTTTAAAAAATTGTACTACTTTCATTCACTACTTTCGTTCACATCAACATCATTTTTGTAAAAAAATCAACAATATTAACGTTAGTCATGACTGAGAAAGATAAAATAACTCCATATGGGTGGTAAAAAGTCTTTTCAAATAAATCTCTTTCAACTATCATACTACCTCTTAATTATTAACAAAAAAATTACAAAAGTTTTTACAACCCAATGGCGTAATAAACTTTTTCGTAGTTTTTGATTTTATTAATTTTACTATATCCTCCCTCAACTTTACACTTCGTACAATGTTTTTTATATTTTATTTTTCGTTTTACAAAAAAAAATGATGAGATTGGTTTTTTCATGTAGATAAACTCTACCAATAGTGTTTTAACTACAAATTTCCGTTTTAAAACATCTTGATTGATTGGATTATTGGGATGGTCGTCCAATTTTGGATGTGAAAAATTTGTTTTTGTGTTGAAAAAAAAAAAAAGTTTATAGAGTATTTATTATTTTTACATTTTCCTACAGAGAAAATAAAACAACGAAGTGTCCAATTTTAAAAACATTTTATTGTGGTAAGATTTCCCCATTTTTTAAATTGTTTCTACATTTTCATTCATCTTCGTTTGCCATTAACATAATTTTGTTTGTAAAAAATCAACATAAGTTAACGTTAGTCCATGAACTGAGGGAAAGATAAATAACCTCCATACGGTGTAAAAAGTTTTCAAATAACTCATCTTTCAACTATCAATACTACCTCACAATTAAAACAATTAAAAAATTTTACAAGTCCCCTTGCGTATAAACTTGTAGTTTTTCGTAAGTTATTAATTTAAACTGTCCCCTCAACCTTTACATTTGATGACAATGTTTTGATAATTTTATTTACGTGTTTCATGATGATTATATTGATTTTTTCATGTAAAGAAAAACTTTACAACTAGTGTTTACTTCATATTCGATTTTTAAAATATTTGTTTTTTTGATTTTTGTGATGTATCCCCGCCTAATGTTTTGTATGGTATGACTTGGATTTTTTGAAAAAAAAATAAAATAAAAATGAAATTTATAATTGAAAATTATTTCATGACTTGTTAATGTCTTTCTATATTCTGTACAATGAAGTTTTCCGACAACTTCAAGTTTGAAAACTTTTTTCTTCAAGGGAAACAAACCCGTAATTCTTTATTTTATTAACTAAGTAATTTCTTTTAAATAACCGATTTACATTAGTTTTTTTCCCTCGTCCCCTTAATAAATCTTCTTACTTGTATACAGTTAATTTTAATTTTTATTTTCATTTTAATGAAAGCTTTAATTTTAAGAATTCACAACTTTCAGACGTAGTCCCAAATTGTATTTAATCGTTTTTGATGTTTTTAAATATTTTAAAACTTTAATAGATACTATCTTCGATTTGAAATGTATCTTCCGTTATTTATTTTGAGAAATTAAAAAATTTCCACCCTATCATTTTTTTTTTTCAGAATTTAATGCCAAAATATTTTCTTTGGTCTTATTAAAAATTTAAGAAATTTTCACTTTTCAAGACGTAGTCAAATCTTTTTACCTCGTTTTTTGAATTTGAATATTGTTAAATCCATTAATAGAATATACTTTTGATTTGAAATGTATCTTTTCTATTTTGCATTTTTTTTCGTTCCAATTTCAATATTTTACTTGACCTATGTTTTTCCATTGTTTTGTCTGCAATCTATGTAATTAGCTTTTTTTACCTTTCTTTGTAATCATTTTTTAAACTGAATAGGGTGACGTTAAATAAAGAAAAAATACTAAATACATAAGTCATTACGCTGTTTTATGCGCTTTCACCCTAATTCAAATATAGTCACATACTACTTTATATTCCTCCAATGTTCCAGATCATTACTGTGTTAATATCTAGTCATTGTTTATCTTATAAGAATCCTCATCTCATTTAATTACCACTTGATCGTTCCACCCGCGAAGTTATTTTGTTAAAAGTTGCTTTATTTCAAAGAAGAGGTGAGTTAATATCCTCTAGTTTTAACTTGATATTAATTGAGGACCATCAGTATCAAAGTAAGTGTTTGTTCAACTTGTTGCCTGGTTAAGTGTGGAAACATTGAACGTCCAAAAATACAGCTTTTTTAACCCTTTATAATGAATTTTAGGTTCTCGTCAAGTATAATTTTACGAATAATTGTGGGTTTTTTTTAAAAGAGTACGAATCCCGCGTTCTAAACAATTATCTAAGTGTCAATGTTTTTTTTTTTCTCAATCCTTCCGCAAATTTTACCATCATTTCATTTATAAAAGTAATTTCTTTCATTGTAACCGTAAACAAATTGTAATCTGACACAATGTTACAATTGTCAAAGGTATTCCCTTATATTTTTCTTTTAACTGACAGATTTTCTTTTCAGAACTATTTTAGAAAGTAAGATTTTTTCATAAACCTTAACTTTTAATTTTGGATACGTTCATATTTATAAAACTTTGATACCATCCTTCAAATATTTAAATTAAACACAGTCGAGAAAATACAGTGATGGAGAACTTTATCAGCGTTTTTTAACACATGCCCAATACGGGAAGGTTTTCACTTGTAGAAGCTTTTAAATACGTCCCCAACGTAGTTTGGCATGAGCAGTTGAGACCTTTGTTAAGAAAAGACCTAATTTTTCGAAAACGTTTTTCTTTAAACAAGACTTAATTTGAAAATAAGATAAACCTGTTTGTAAATTTAAGAATGATATTTTTTTTATAAACCTTTGATAAGTTCATACATTTTATATAAAATTCATACTTCTTAAAATATTTTTGGATTGCTCACTCCTCTTGTTTTGCACATTTAGAGTGTACAGCTACCATGTTGTTTGCGAAAATGGCATAAAATATTCCACTTCCCGTTGTTTTTTTTTTTTTTTTTAATAGATGTAAAACACATGTCCGGAAAGGCCCAATATTAAGTAAGTAAATATCGCAATCTTCTTCCATGTGATGTGTTGGTTTTATTAAATCGCTTTCGAAGTAGTAAAATGTAAAATAATACCTTATAAACACGTAATAAAGTATTTTTTTACTAAATTTTACACCAAGCTATGAATGTTGATACAACTACATAGTGGTATCATTTCTTTTATTTTTCTTTTTTTTAAAATATACAAAGACAAAGTAAGGTGTTCCTTGTTTAAATTATATTTATTTTGAAAATAGCATAGACATAACCCTTTTCCGTAGAAGTTTGATTGGTGTAGAAATCCATGCTAAAACTATCGTGGGACGATGCACATGCTACGTGCCTTTACTACCTTTTTAAATGCTTTTTTTATACATATTTATTTTACTTGACGTAAATACAGAACAATATGAAATTTGCATTAAAATCAAAAAATATTTTGTTTAACCAGATTAAATTTTTAAATTGTAATAACACCCCATATTATTTCTAATTGAAAATGTATTCTATAGTGGAATTCCCTTTTCTTTCCACATTCTACTTTCTTATTTTTAGGGAAACACGTTAATGATGGGTGTAAAAGTATTATTCTTTTTTTTTAATATTTTCCAAACAGTGCTATCATTTGTCCCCTGATTTTTTAGAATGTTAAATTTTTCAATTTAGTATTGAATTTATTTGATTTTCATGGCCCAATAACGCTTCTCGAAAGCCATCAATTGATCATACTATTTTCTCAGGTTAGGTAAGTTTTTTATAATTTACTTTTAAAGCTATCTGAGAAAGAAATGATTCATTAAATTCTTACTGTAAACATCAAACATGCTCTATTTGGTTTCGAAGCCAACTTCCGACCCTGAAATGGAAATATTTGATCTATTATTCATTTTTATTTTGCTTAAAGTGAGAAAACATTTTAAAACGTACTAAATTTTTTTTTTAAACAAATTATTTTATTTTTTTAATTTGAGTGAAAAATGGATCTAGGCCCTAACACTTTTAAGAGAAGGTGTTTTCTTGTCTTATCGAATATGGACTAACTGTAATATACTGATTTCATTTTTATCACCATTGTCAATTATTAGGACTCTAGGAAAACTGTTTAAGTTTTGAATCCTCTTAAATGGTGGAATAATTAGTGAGATGAATAGAATCAAAATTTCCTTTTTTCAAGAAGAACATAATTTTTTAGGGGTTTACCCCCCTCCCCTAAAGTAATTGTCAAAATAAAGTGTTATTATCAATGCATAAAAATACCACGGAAGTATAAAACTATTTTTTTAAAAAAACGAGTAGGTTTTTAGTGGAAAAATTAATTAGGAGTTGGGACATTTAGTTAATTTTAACCACGTACGGTGATATTCATTTTTTACATATATAAAATTTGAGTGTGGTTTTTGTGCGAACCTAAATTTCAGTGTTCAGAATATTTTAATTTTACTGTCAAATGATACTCTCGAAAAGACATTTTGAAACAACATATATTTTTTATAATATTAGTGAATAAACATCCGGAAATGAATTTTCGTGTAACTAATTATGTTTCAATTAATATGTACTTGAGATGTTGTTTTATGAAAGAATAACTATAATTCTAGATTTTTTACTTGTGAGTCCGCGTTTTTGGTTTTTTATTTTTGTTGTAGTCATACTTGTTGAGATAAGCAATAGATTGTTATTTGCGACTACGTGTGTGAAAAAGTATTAAACAGCAAAAACATTTTTCTTTAAGCAATCAGTGAAATATTACTGAATAGAGTAACGCTCAGAAATTGATTGCGTAAGTTAGTCCTTTTTCATATTTCCTTCTTCAAAATAAATGTTTGAAACTGGTAGCATCTCGTAAGCTTTACTCAATTTTAAAATAGAAAAACCAGTAGTAGTATATGGAATGGTTGGAGAATCTTTTCAAAAAAAGTTACATTGCTTTGTCGAAATGTGTGAAGAGTAATGTTAATTATTACATGTCCTATAAATACTTATAAAATTTCAGTATTTGATAAAGTACTTATTGCAAGTAAAAAATATCTAAACAAAGTAGTTTTTTATTTAAAATGATAATTCTTTTATTTAATCTTAGGGATAAAACGTAAAATATAATATTACGTGGGAGAGTTGTTTGGTTTGGTAATTAAACGTGTGATTTTTTTATTTTTTTTAAATAATTTATAGTAGATGAATCAGTACGTGTTGGAACGTATTTTAGTAAAGAATGTTATGTTTTTTGAATAAGCGATTTTATTAACTCCTACAATACTTGTTTTATTGATTTGGCATCTGTCTTTTTAATACTTGAATAGTAAAAAGTAATCTTATTTTACTTATCTTCCGATTTATTATTAAATGCAGTTTTTGAGAAAACAAAACTTATTTTTTCTCACATAGTTGGTAAGTAAAATTATGTAATATATATTTTTGTATAATAATAAATAGCTTTCAATGAAGAATCACAAAAACAAAGCAAAATTTTTTATAAACTATATATTTACGGATTGGTAGCAATGTTTTGCAACTTAAATAAACATCCTAGAGTGGGATCATGTAATGCTAACAAATATCAATCTTGAGATGTGTTTAAAAATATTTACAGCCAACATTGGTGAAAGAAAATTACCGAAAGTTATTATTTTTTACAACATCCGTTTTGCCCTAATAGTTACCATAGCTCTTTCTCTATTTTATAGCTGTACATTGAATTTGTTATTTCCATTTTATTGTTGTAGCTTATAACAGGTTTTACATGCAAATGACAATAAAACGGTACTTGTAAAGTAACACTTTGTCGATTCAGTGAGAAAAACGTGATAAAATGTATGAAATTTTACAATAAACAATACATAATTTTGTTTTTTGTGAGAAAATGTGTAAAACACTTTGCGTAGTAACAATTATTTTCCAGGTAAACTGAAATGATTGGATCTATTTCCTATTTATGTTCTTTGATTAATGATTTAAGATTAGTTTAAAATATATTAAATGTTTCTACGCTTCAACAAAACAAATTTCGAATTTTTATTATGTAATGTACTTTAAATCGGGGTAAACAACTTAAAATTAATGGAGCGAAGTGCGTAAAAAATATTTATTTATTAAGAACAACATTTTATTATTACTGGCGTTGAAAATTATACAATAAATGATTTAAGGGCGAGTTTGAAATTCTCCTTTTTATGAATCTTGATATTTATTTGGTCCCAAGAGGATTGTTCAAGAAAATTTGTGTAAACATGTTACTCTCATCTATTTGGTATAAATACTTTTTGAAATTTTAATAAATAACATGAAAAGAAAACGCTAGCGTGGGTTAGCCTTTGTGGGATTGGTGAAGTGCTTTTACTAAAATTTAAATTGAAGCGTGGATAATTTTTAAGAATGGTAATCCCTGAAACCCGATTATTTGTTTATAACGAGGGGAATGGTTATATTTATTATTTTTCCACACTTGTAAAAATATTTTTCGTTGTTGTTTAACTAGAAGTTTTCAATAGTATTTAAAGTTCGCTTTGGGGAAAATGTTTAATATCCATACCATTTTTAGTGGCAAATTTTTTGGATTTCAATATAGTAAAAATACTAACTAATGTTTTTATAGTGGACCACTCAGTAAAAGTAAACTTAAAGCGTGACTAACACCGAAAATCCATAGCTAGGTTTGGGACATGCTCTGGTAAAATATTGAAAAAAAAATTGTAAATAATTGACATCAGGTTTTATTCCATCATCATTTAGTTATTTATTTATTTTATTTATTTTAAAAGTGTGTCTATCAATTTGAATGATCGCGTTTAGTGTCTACATGAAAGAAATTATCGATCTGCGATCACTAAAACCTGTAATTGCTTGAATGATATTGCTTCAATATAGTCATACGCTTGTAATAGGAATTTTTGGGAGTAATGGGTGGTCCGGGGCCGCACTTTGTTTGTACTACTATAACATTTTCAATTAAATTTCCTTACGTTAAAATTTAAAAAGAAAAAAGAAGGAAATCAACTTATACAAGTAATATTATTATTAAATGGTAACAAATTGAATATTATTTTTTCTTTAAACTTTGTCCCCTTGCCTTTTATTTTCCTGTGAAATAAAAATGCCAACCTTTAACAATCATACATAATAAATATCCCAGAGTTTTTTATGAGGAACAAGATATTTCCCTGCTGACGTTGTTCTTTTCAAGTTTGAACAAGTCAAATAGTTCGCAATCAAATAACTAGAGAAATAAAGCGAATCCCTTTCAATTCCAACCTGTGTCCTTGTTTGATATTTGAGTCGGTGGTCCACGTGATCTGTGCGTAGGTGCACCTTTCGGGAGGAGGCACCTACCTTCACTGCCGCTAGCCTGGATCCTCAAATACTTTTGAAAAGCGGGCGTTATGACTTTGGTTTATTGGTGTTACGTCCCTAAATTTGTCATTCACCCACTTGAAAAATGACCGCGAGTTTTTCATTCACGTGTTTGTCCATAAATATATATAGAATACTATAAAAATAAAAAGTATAAATATAATAATGTTTAACCTTGGCATATTTTATAGTAGACGACATGAACCGCTTTTTATGTTAGTTATGTAACTGTTAGATAGAATTAATAAAGTACTACTCCGGGGTTTTGAACCCGGGACCCTTGTCTTACCGGCTACGTAATGCCTCTTACGCATACCACTGAGATTTGTGGGCTTACCTTTAAAATTATCTAATTTTTTTTAAATATTTTTTTATTTACAAAAGCAAAAAAAAAATTGTTTTCCTAGGGATTATAATAATGCTGACCGTTGTATGGTTCATGTAATGGGACATGAACTTGCGATGGGTGGTCTCATTGGAGTGCACCTTTCGCAACCTACCCTGGAACCTGCCGCTAGGTTATGTCGCCTCGTCCTATGGTAAAAATCCTAAAATTTTACTGAAGTCTGTAACGTTGAACCCTAAATAATGCAATTTGAATATCGCGGGGCTTAGGCTTTTTGACGGGAGTTCGTTTCACTGTCCTCGTCATAAATAGCAAGATGCAACACGTGTAAATTGAAAATAATTTAATTTCCCAAGTTGGAATAAAGGGATGAGTTTGTTTTTTCAATTTTGTGCATGTCCGGCGATGGTGAAATAAATACGAGCATAGTAACGAAGCAATTTCATTCAGTAGTTTAGAAATTTTTAGCAAGTTTTTCGCTTCCATTGGATCCAACATTTTAAAAGTTTTCTCACGCTGTAGGACCATTGGAGTAATATATATATATATATTTTATATCTATATATATTTTTATATATTATATATCTAATATAGATAGTTTTGCTTGGTATAAGATTTGGCCCATAAATGGCTAGGATACTTAAAAAAAACAATGGGAACATTGAATAACATGTTCCAGTGGGGGAAAGGTACCAGAAAGGACGACAGCTTTACCTTTGAAAACGTTAGGTAGGTCGCACAGACAACAAATAGATGAGTAGACAAAGTTTGCTGTACTTTTTCGACCAACTAGTGGTCTTTTCACTCCAGCGTGAGTAGAGATACTAAAGTAGTTTTCTAAAAGCTAGCGTGGTATGTAACAAATGAAGGCGCTGTCGGTGGGTGGTGGCAGGTGAAACTAGGTCTAGGGGAGGCAGAGCTGGGCGCGCCTGCTACCTGTTGTTCAGGTTAGGGGGCTCGCGAGATCTGGTGATGGTTGGTGAGATAGCTCCCAGTTTCTTAGCCCCAAAACTGCCTGCAGTCATCGGGAAGCGCCTTGATGATTCTCGTTGTGAAACATTCTTTAAAAGGGGAGCTGTGTTCAACAGCATGCTGGGCCACAGGTTTGTCTGGATCCATCTGGTTGACACTTTGACGGTGGCCTGTCATACGGGTTCTCAGTTCATTATTTGGTAAGGCCTAATACTCTGCCGGACACTGCGTGCACTTGAGCTGGTAGACTACGTTGGAAAGGTGAGACAGCTGTTGTTGGTGATGGATGGGGTAGGTGACCCTGTGGCTTCTGCAGGGGAATGTCTTGGTAGGTGGATGCATAGGGCAGGTTTTGCCCCTAGGGCGGTTGCAGGGGTAAAGATCCTATTGGAGGAGCTCTCTGCGGACGAGTTGGGGGCCTAGTGGGGTCCCTTTTGATAAGCAAATCTCCTATGTTAGGTGGTCGTCTGAGAAGACACTGGTATCTTGTTGCCAGATATGAGTCTTAGGGGCAGCTTCAAGGATGGGCAGTCCACTCTGATTATCCCGTTAAGCCCTCTGTAGCCCCGGGTGCCAGCGCGTCACTGGGGGGATGGCGCTATTGTTCGTTTTGGCCCCCTGGTCTTCTGGTTTGCGGCCTGGAGATCCGCTGTCGAACCACGTCACGTTCGTACCCCGAGTTACAAACGCGTTGGTGATTATGTCACAATAGTATGAGAGTCCTTCGGTCAGAGCATATGCGTCTGACACCCACTGCTAACGAAAAAGTAGGGTATGTTTAGTGTAGGTTGGGGACAGCTGCTGTTTGTGCAAGTACTTTTGGCTGTTGGTCGGTTTGAAGTGGACCTTGGTGCTAATGTTGCCTTCAAAAGAGGAAGATGTCCACGTCCAAGAAGGTGACGTGAAACGCAGATACGGTCCACGTGAAGTTCAGGACTGAGAATGCTTTGAGATTGTTAAGGACAGCTCTAGGCTGTCAGCACCGTGGGTCCAAATTAGAAAGAAATCGCCCAAGGAATCTAAAAAAGCAGTGAGGTAATAGCTGCTGGGTTTAAGAAAGTCCGTCTCAAGCTTGCCCACAAAGAGGTTAGCATACGATGGCCTCCTAGGAGAAAAGCCTAGCCTAGCTGACGTGTTTGGCCTAGGCCCACCTAAGCCTATTCCACCTAGGCCCACAGTAGACTTACCTCACGAAAACGGGCCTAGAAAACACGATTCTGTTGTCGGCCCCACGGACCGAAACCTAGGCCAAGTCGTAAACCTACCTGTCCCTCAAGATGACTCTAAATCTGAGCTTGCTTCAGTTTTAAACCTCTCAAACCCATACCTCACTTTTCACGAAAAAAGTCTTTAGCCAAAGGACCTCTTTTTCTGCCCCACCCCAAAGTTCGCCCCACTTCACTTAGTGAAGATATACTATATTTTGCGCGCACCTCAGGCTCAAAACACTTTTTGAAGAGAATAAATTCACCCCGGATCTGACTAAAGTGATTGACCCTGCCCTGGCCAAGTTTAGGCCTAAATCTGTTTAAGAACCGCCGCCTCTACAACCCGGATCACCCTTTGGAACCTTCATCAAACATGTGTTACCAGTGCTCTTCCCAAGATTTTGTCAAGAAACTGCCGCACTCTAACAACATGTCCATCCAAGAGTCCAGGGCCGTGAAATCCCTCCAGCGGAAACCCAGGACATTATCATCCTGCCAGCAGACAAAGGGTCCACCATTGTGGTACAAGATGTAACCTCTTACATCGCCGAAGCCCACCGTAAACTAGAGGACGCCACCACCTACCGGCCAGTGCAGGAGGATCTCCCCGCGCCAAAAACCTCAACGATATCTCGAAGTTTCTCACTTCTCATGGAAATTACAGGGCACCCAACGAGGCCCCCCTAAATGCGCTCACGCCTCAATCAATCCGCACTCCCGAAATTTTACCTCCTACCTAAAATCCATAAGGAAGGTAACCCTGGTCGACCCATTGCTCCAGCTACAACTCGCCCACCGAAGTATCTCGGCCTACATCGACAGCCCCCTCCAACCATTCGTCACCAACCTGGACACCCACATCAAAGATAGCTTCCACTTCCTTGAGAAACTCAGAGGACTCGACACCCCACTGCCGGACGGTGCGTTGCTAGTCACTGTTGATGTCACGTCCCTGAAACACCAACATACCCATCATCCAGGGCCTAGCAGCGCTGGAATCGTTTTCTTGATAAGCGCCCAGGACACCAAGCCCACACGCAGTTCCTCACCAACTTGCCCCCTGGTTCTACGTTTAAAAAACTTCCGATTCCCAAAATAAACAAATATCTTCAGATCAAAGGGACAGCCATGGGGACTCCCCTGGCCCATCGTATGCTAATTCTTGTGGGCAAAACTTGAGACGGGCTTTCTTTAAAACCCAGCAGCTATTACCTCACTGCTTTTTTAGATTCATTGACGATTTCTTTCTAATTTGGACCCACGGTGCTGACAGCCTAGAGCTGTTCCTTAACATTATCTCAACGCATTTTCAGTCCTGAACTTCACGTCGACCGTATCTGCGTTTCACGTCACCTTCTTGGACGTGGACATCTTCCTCTATGAAGGCAACATTAGCACCAAGGTCCACTTCAAACCGACCAACAGCCAACAGTACTTGCACAACAGCAGCTGTCACCCAACCTACACTAAACATACCCTACCTTTTTCGTTAGCAGTGCGTGGCAGACGCATATGCTCTGACCCGGAAGGCTCTCATACATTGTGACAGAATCACCAACGCGTTTGTAGCTCGGGGGTACGAACGTGACGTGGTTCGACAGCGGATCTCCAGGCCGCAAACCAGAAGACCCAGGTGGCCAACACGAACAATAGCGCCATCCCCCTAGTGACGCGCTGGCACCCGGGGCTGCAGAGACTTAACGGCATAATCAAGAGTGGACTGCCCATCCTTGAAGCTGCCCCTAAGACTCTCATCTGGCCCAAAAAGATACCACGTGTCTTCTTCAGACGACCCCCTAACATAGGAATTCGCTTATCAAAAAGGGACCCCACTAGGCCTCCAAAATCGTCCGCAGAGAGGGTCCCCCAATAGGATCTTACCCCTGCAACCGCCCTAGGTGCAAAACCGCCCCATGCATCCACCTACCAAGACATTCACTGCTGAAGCCACAGGGGGCATCTACCCCATCCATCACCACAACAGCTGCCTCACCTCCAACGTAGTCTACCAGCTCAAGTGCACGCAGTGTCCGGCAGAGTATGTAGGCCTTACCACTAATGAACTGAGAACCCGTATGACAGGCCCCCGGCAAAGTGTCAAACAGATGGATCCAGACAAAACCGGGGCCCAGCATGCTGTTGAACACAGCCTCCCTTTCAAAGACTGTTTCACAACGAGAATCATCAAGGCGCTTCCCGATGGACTGCAGCAGTTGGAGCTAAGAAACTGGGAGCTATCTCACCAACACATCACCAGATCTCGCGAGCCTCCCAAACCGGAAAAAACAGGGGAGCAGGCGCGCCCAGCTCTGCCTCCCTAGACCTAGTTCCACCTGCCACCACCCTCCGACAGCGCCTTCATTGTACATACCATGCTAGCTTTTGAATACTTTTAGTATCTCTACTCACGCTGAGTGATAAAGACCACTAGTTGGTCGAAACGTATCAGCAACTTTGTCTACTCATCTATTTGTGTCTGTGCGACCTACCTAACGTTTTTCAAGGTAACTGTCGTCCTTCTGTTTCCTTTCCCCACTGAAACATGTTTATTCATGTTCCCAGTTTAAGTATATATATATATATATATATATATATATATATGTTGTAATTGTCTTCCGGGGCATCGCGCCGCTTGTATGAGTTTTTCTGCTACAGACCTTGTCTGTCGCCTGGGACTCGACGTTTCGCCAGAATCACATCTGGCATGATCACGAGTCACTCACTGTACGTCTTTCCTTCTTCAAGAACCGCACTCGACTGACAGTCTCCAACCCAACTGTGCGCGTCCTCGATCGAGTTTGCATGCCTCCTATTGTGGTGGAAATAGGTGCGACTCGTGATGACTGACTCGTGCGACTCGTGATCATGCCAGATGTGATTCTGGCGAAACGTCGAGTGCCAGGCGACAGACAAAGGTCTGTAGCAGCAAACTCAAACAAGCGGCGGAATGTCCCGGGAAGACAATTACACCCTACAATACGTCCGCGAAAAACTTAAGAACAAACATATATATATATATATATATCATTTTTCTCCCCAGGAAAAAAAGTTCACTGGGTATTTCATAAACATTGCCGGGTACTCGCGGGTAGGGCCAAAAATAGTGGGGGTCCGGGGGCTTGCCCCCGGAAAAAAATTTGAGATCCTAGATTCGATTGGTGAGTTTTAGAGGTTTTGAAGACCTTTTAAGTTGCTTACTTTTGTTGGTTTAGTGGTATGAAGTTGGCCCATAAACATTTCAAATTTGATTGAAATCATAGTCTAAGTATATTTTCTCCTTGTAATGTAGGCTTTGTGAATACTGTAGTCCTATTGCTACAATGAGTACAATAGGCCCGTATAAAGGTGATGATGTTATTCTTTCTAAGTGGTTATAATCTAAGATTTGTAGGATTTGTAACTTGAAAAAAATTGTTATATTTGATGACTTCATTTTTTTTTATTACTTCAAAATTCGTCCTAGCAATCAATAAACTTGGAAAATTGCTAAATTGTTTACTTGTGTGTGCTCCTTGTGTGCAGTTAATGTTTACGGATCATAGCGATGATTGCCATTTTGCCAACTTATGTGTTTCGTTCAAATGCATTCCTTGTTGGGTTCTATAGTGATCAGCGAGATTAGCCTCCACGATGTTGTTTACAATCTGTGCTGCAGTTTAGAGATGGGACGTTTTAACGTTCAGTGGACAGATAGTTTATTAAATTTGCAAATCGTTAAGTAAAAAAAAAAAAAAAAAAAAAAATTCAAAATTTTTTTCAAAATTTTTTTTTCAAATTTTTTTTTTTTTTTTTTTTTTCAAAATTTTTATTGCCGGGCGGCAGGGAATTATCGCCGGGCGGCCCGCCGGCGTCCGGGCCTGGGGAGAACACTGTATATATATTGGTGACGTTATTTGGATCCACAGTATGCTATTCGAATACCGCGGGCTATGACCTGGTGCTTAAGCCCTTATGCCAAATTTGAAAAAAGCGCGGGCCGTGACGCTTAGGCTCATTGGTGTTTAAGATCACGTGGGTTGGATCCACAGACTCATAGCTAATTGAATACTATGGTCGCGAAGTGAAAACACTTAACAGAAGCTATTAGTTAATAGCCTGTGTGACGTCATGAGGAGGCGTGGTTTATCTGAAGCTATAATAAGTATCAACAATTATCCATTGCCATGCATGTGTCTTGCTAGCCGCGCGGTTAACGCGGCGAGCTAGTAATCCAAGGTGCCCGAGCTGACCATGGTTCGAGCCCGACCAAAATCGCTGACTTTTTTTCCTTGCAATATTAAATCAGAAAATAAATACGAATTAAAAAATAATATATCAGTGAAATTCAAAGTACCAAAAATGGTTACTAGAGTGCGCGGAGTGCGCGGGACGCCAAGAAGTGGCGCGATATTTGAAAATTCGAAAATGGTGACGAGGACACGGCAAAGATGACGACGAAACTAAAATGGCGGCAGAGCTAAAATGGCGCTCGAACAAAAATGGTGGCCAAGATGGCGATCGACCTAAAATGGCGGCTAACAAAAATGGCGGCCAAGATGGAGTCTGGAAATTCAAAATGGCGGAATTCAAAATGGCGGACAAAATGGCGGCTGGAAATTCAAAATGGCGGACAAAATGGCGGACGGAAACAAGATGGCGACCGGAAACAAGATGGCGGCCGGAAACAAGATGGCGGCTGTCACGTGACCGGAAATACGTCATCGACGCCATATTGGATCCATTAGGATCCACGGATCGTTGTTTTCGGAACCTTACTTTCCCTCTACTTCCGCTCTTACTCTTACAATGAAGTGTCTTACTTTCAAACATTTTTTGATCAAAGTGTTTGTACCTCTTTTAAAAACATTATTATTGTCTTATATTTTAAAACGCCAAAGATGTTTGAATAGCAAAACACTTGAAAATGTTTTAATAGATTCAAACACTAGATGTGTTTGAATAAATATAAACACAAAATGTGTTTAAATGGATTCAAACACCAACGTGTTTGATTAAGGTAGGCTACATAACCTAAAATAAAAAAGATTAACAAACTAGTACAGATATGTACAAAACAAACTTTATTCATGTTATACACCAGTAGTATCCGTGTCACTTGTACTCATACACAATTTTGTTTATCTACTAACGGATACACAACAGCCATTGGCTTGCCTTGCCATGGCAAGCACCAGCACAGGTGTCCACGGTCAAGGCAATGGTCGTGTTCGATATCGGCAACGGTTATAGCGACCGATCTACCGACCTTCCTAGTTCCCCCAGGGACAAGTAAGACGGGCCTAGAGAAAGATCGACCTATAGGGGCCTATGCCTAGCCCTAACAAAGCAACTCGCCTAGCCTAGAGCATAGGACTAGGCCTACTGTAGGCGTAAGAACCTGGATGTAGGCCCTAGTCCCAGGGACTAAATGACTAGAACTACAAGGCTAGGCCTAGGCTAAGGTAATATTAATGATCTATAATATCGTGCCGTGAAGAATCTTCTCGATGATCACTCAAAGTTCTCGCCAGCCTTAGCCCAACTTTTGACAAGCACTTGTGTTTTTAGTTCTCGAGTCACATCATGGTGAAATCCAATGCGAGCGTTTGCAACAACATTGAAGTAGAGCTTAGCTTACTTAATTCTGACGATCACACTGTTCATTGGAAGTAAACAACTCACGTTAACGACATTATTATGAAATTAAAACGACGCTAACTTTTAGGCCACTCGGAGATGATGCACGAATGCGGTACCAACTGCAAATATTACTGAACTCCTGCACGGCGTCAAACTTGACAGATGCAAATAATAAATATTGAGTGTGTGTAAAAATATATAATGTTTTAAATAAAAGTGTTTGAAAAAACCGTTTGAATTTGGAATTTGTTTGAAAACGAGAAATCTTGACTAATTTCAAACACTTTAAAGCTAAACACGTCTCCAAACGAATATGTTTGAATTTTCAGTTGGGTTATTTTAAAACGCATGTTTTCAAATTAAGACACCAGAAAAACAGAAGCGTTGGAAATTTTCAAACATTTTTGTTAAATGTGTTTGAAAGAAAGACACATTTTTAAAATATGTTTTATTATTCAAACATATTTAGAGTTCAGACATGTCTTAAAAATTAAATTCAAACATCCCGTTCTAAGAGTGATAGTAGCAAAATATGGTGTCAATCAGTTTACATAAAATACGTTTTATTCATATTTAAAATAAATAAATAATTTAATTTTATGGTTTATTTGGATTAAGGGGGCGTCAACCGTTTGGTCAAAATGCGCCACTCTAGCCTAGGGATATGGGGAGGAGGAGCCAATGCTGCTCAGTACAGAACCAGCCACGGGTAAGGGAGAACGGGGGGTTCTCAAGTCGCGGTCGTCATCGTCTTAGTCATCGTTTGTTGTGTCATTGTCATCGTCGTCGGGGAGTTCATCAAGGGAAAGGAGATGTGTAACCGACGACGATTGCCAGAGCTTGCCTCTAGTTTCGGAAGTAATAAACTCCCCTCTTACTAGCTTATGTTTGCGAGGTGGACTTTTTCTCTTCAATCGCCTTGTACGATTTAGAGAGCCATGCTCTGGTCCAATTCTACCCTGGGCCCAGACGGGGGAGAACACACAACACAACAGTTGGTATCATTGCAATAACAATAACTTTTCAACCCACAAGCAACCCTCTGAAATCTCAGTTGTTCTAGTTATTCCCTAAATCGTATTTTTAAAACTTAACTCGCATGGTATCTAAGGTAAGCTTATGTTTAGGTAATTTTCAATGGAAAATATTTGAATTGTTACAAATTTATTTCTTGATGGACCGACATTAATAGTTAATGTTTTCTCCCAGATATTTTAGGTAACGCCTTTCTATTGGCACATGGATGTTTTATGATTGCCACATTGTTGTTTACTTTTAGTAAAATGTCACAAGTTTATAAGACAAGTCTTTGTTCGCTCGTCGATGGTGTCGGCTCCAGGGTTGGCATGGTAAATTTAATGTCCCTTACTTCAAATCCGTTAATTGGGACTGAATGGGTCGACTCAAAATACTAATTTATGTATTTTATTTGCTACTTTATTATAAGGAGTAAATATTTAAGTTTTTTGTGTGTTAGTATAAATGAACGTGTGTGGAGAAGAATAACAGTTTACTTACGTTTAGGAGCGCACACTTTCTGATGGTTCATTGAATTAATGGCGCGTCAACCGTCAGGTCATAATGCCCCACCCTATCCATAGGGGATATGAGGGGGATGGGAGGGGCCAGCTGGTCAGAACCAGCCACGGGTAGAAGGAGAAAAGTGGGGGTTCTCTCATCGCGATCGTCATCGCTTTTTTTCATCGTTCGTGTTCTCATGCTCGTTGCCGCAAAAGGGGAGGTGTCCCCAACGTCGGTTGCCAGAGCTCGCCTCCTGTTTACGGGGAGTAAAATAAACTTACTAGCTGATGTTTGCGTGACGGGCTTTTTCTCTTGAATCGCCTTTTACCATTAACAGACTTTTATGAAAAATAACTTCGGATGACTGCTAAACTAGCTGGCAAGTGGGGACTTGATTTTCAAAGTAGCATTTCATTAATAATAATAATAATAATAATAATAATAATAATAATAATAAATAATAATAATAATAATAATAATAATAATAATAATAATTAATAATATAATATAATAATAATAATAATAATAATAATAATTTTATTCACCTTGACTGGTACATTGATCAAGAATAACCCTTAATGGAGAAAGTGAATAGCCTAGCCTATGGTTAAGAATAATACATACATTGTTAACTTATAAAATTATACATAAATATACATTTCATAATACCTTCCCTTCTATTTCTATACATTATAGGTACTTATTTTTGTCTTGAATTGCATTATTTTCAATTATATTCATGTTCATACATACAAGTGTCAGGAATGTGAAGGAAAGTTGAGTGTAAAGCTATGGATGGGGTATTTGTATGTCCGGGCGCACTAAATTAAGTTAAAAGTCAGCTGGATGAAGGTATTCATTGATTGTGTAGAAGCAATGCTCTATTAGAAATGATTTCAATGTGTATTTTGAAAGAGTCTAGTGATTGTATGTCTTTTAATTTCTGGTGGTAGACGATTGTAGATTGTTAGAATTGGTAATGAGTTCCTTTGGAGAAACGCGTTGTATTGTGAGTTGGGACATGAATTTTTGATTGTGATCGTGTATCATGGTCATGAATAGTTGAGTTTAATTTGAAGAGGTGAGGGTTTGATTTGATAAGACTGCTGCAAGTTGTATTAAAGTACTTGCTAAGGTCAAGATTTTTTGGGTAGGGAAGATATTTTTACACGAGGTACGCCAAGAGGCTCCTACTATAATTCGAATGGCCCGTTTTTGTAATCTAAAAACTCTTATAGCTTGTGCGAGTTTCCCCAGAAAATAAGTCCGTATGATATGTGTGAGTGGATGTGAGCATGGTATATGAGAATAAGGACGTTGTAGTTGACTAGGGCTTTAATTCTTTTGAGGAGGAAACACCACTCTTTATCTTTGAGCAAACAGCGTCTATGTGGTCTGTCCAATCAAGGGTGTAAGTCATATGGAGACCCAGGAACTTGATGGCGGCAGAGCAGGCAATGCTCTTAGATGAGATGCGAATGAGGAGGCTTTCGGTGGAGAGAGGTACTTGTGAGTGGAAATTTAAATACACTGTTTTTGACAGTGGAATAGAAAGGAGGTTTTTGTTGCAGTATTGTGACATTATGGAAGCTTGTTCGTTGGACATTTGTGAGAGTGGTGCTAAAGATTTTTTTTTGTGCTATGAGTATATGGCTGAAATCATCGACGTATTTTGTTAGTGTACCTGCGGTGAAACATTCTGGCATATCGTTGACTCAAAGGAGGAAGAAGGGTGGTCCAAGAATGGTTCCTTTTGGGACACCACTTTTCAGGATCAGCGGTTGAGAATTAAAAGGGTGGTAGGTGTTAGTTTTGAGTTTGCGGATTTCGACTATTTGAGACCGGTCAGATAGGTAAGAGGAGATCCAGGAGTGGGCCTGGCCCCTGATTCCCATTATTCTAATTTGCATAGTAAGATAGAGTGATCGATGGTGTCGAATGCTTTTCTAAGATCGTAAAAAATGCCTATGGGAACGTCCCCTTTATCAAGTGCATCGTGGATAGTTGAAAGAAGTAAAAAAATAGCTGTGGTAGTTGATTTACCTTTTTGGAAACCATGTTGGCTTGGTGATAAAATGTTGTGTTTGGATGTAAAAGAGGTTAAGCGGGCATAAAAGGCTTTTTCAAAGATTTTTGAAAAGGAAGACAGAAGAGATATTGGGCGAAAGTTGTTTGGGTCGTTTAGAGAGCCCTTTTTCTTATAAAGTGGAATAACTTTAGCTTCTTTCAGCTTTGAAGGGAAAATACCAGTTTCAAATGATTTGTTTATTATTAATGATATGGGAATAGACATGGATTTGTAACATTGTGGAAAAGTGTTTATTAAGTATGTTCTTGAATTGTGTTATTGTTTTGTAACTATTTGATATTAATAGGTCAAGTGGAATATGTACTACGTGTGGTATTGTTAGTGAGAAAAGTTATGTTATTATTCGTGTGTTTTAAATGTTTTAATTCGATGTCATTTGCTATTTTGTAGCTGAACTCGTTGTGTGTTTTTGTTCCGTAGCAACGAAGTGTTTGTTTTGATAACTTTTATTTTGACAGCTAATTAATATGGCTGTTTACCTAAATTCCCGCCTTGATGACACGGTTTTGTACAGTATTCTGCTTATTTAAGTATTTGTTCTAACTCCAAATTTTAGTGATGACATTAATACTCTGTTTATGCAACGACGCTTCTGTGGATTGCCAGTTGAAGATCTAATGGTTAGAACCAAGTGCAGAAATTTCGTGTTAGTCATTATGCTTGAGTTCCAAGCTTGGCCGTACTCACGGTTCTTCAACTTTGGGAGGGAATATTGGAGGTTGGGCAGGTTCTAGTAAAAGGAAGCGCAGGTCTACAGTTACTCGCTCGGTGAAATGTCCTGTATAGTTGATGGAAGTTGCTCTGCTGCTTCTGGCTCTGTCAGGCGATATAGAATTGAACCCAGGGCCAGTGTGTAGCTACAATCTACCACCTACTAGCAGTGTGTATCTGTGTCTACCCACAACGTGGTAGACTTGGGACTTGGGAGAACTCATCGTGACACCTCGGACTCTGTGCCAAGTACATCGGCTGCGTCGTCAAGTGATGGCCACCTTATCTGCCTGTTACGTACAACACCATGAAATATAATGAACCCAGGGCCAGTATGTAACTATAATCTACCACCTACTAGCAGTGTGTATCTGTGTCTACCCACAACGTGGTAGACTTGGGACTTGGGAGAACTCATCGTGACACCTCGGACTCTGTGCCAAGTACATCGGCTGCGTCGTCAAGTGATGGCCACCTTAACCTGCCTGTTACGTATAACACCATGAAATATTATGAACTCGGGACCGAGTTGAGAATAAGGCGTGTCACAGATCCAGAGAGAGAACACTACGACGACGTGAGAAACTAGGGCGCTTCAACATGGTAGGTCATATTGCTCCGTCTGAGATAATGAAAGTTTATGAGATGAGATAATGGTGTGTTTAATGATTAGATAGTTTTCTAAGTGTATATATAACAAAATAAAGTGATGATGATAATAATATCATAACAAAAAATATTTATGTATTATTTATTTATATTAAGGGCCCGCGTCAAACTTTTAGGGTCATAATGCACCACTCCAGCTTTGGGGATAGGGGGAGGAGGGACTCATGCTGGCAGAACCAGCCACTGGTAAGGGATGCAGGAGGATTTCCTACGACGCGGTCGTCATTGTCTTTGTCTGAAGTTAATATATTTCCCTATACTAACTTGCTGATGTTTGAGAGATGGACTTGATCTTTTTCTACCCCGTGCACAGACGGTGGTAAACAAAATTACTCTGAATGAAAAATTTTATAGTGTTTGTCGACAATATTACGTCATGTGTTCTTCATGTGATTGGGAGAGGCCAAAATTGCGTTCGCAAGGCATCATAATTGGTACAATAACATTTGTGTATGGAAACGTGGGTAAAAAAGGGGGAAACGTTTAACACAAAAAACTGAAACAAACTTCTAAGTCTCATCCAACTGAATGTCACCGCAAAACTACGACTAAGAAACTAGAACGCCCTAACTCCATAGGTAATATTGCCCCGCCTGTGATATAGAAACGTTTTTGAAATGAGTTATACTGGTGTGTTTGACGATTAAATTAATTTCTTAGTTTATAAATCAAAAGATAATGATTTTATGTAGTAGCAACAGAAAAATTATCATCGTAATGGTAATAAGTGAGGGAAATGTTGTTTATAATTTGGGAATAAAATCTGGCTAATAAATTACTTCGATGAAAAATTTAGAATGTTTGTCGCCGTTATCATATGAAAGTAGTTTTTTCATTTGATTGGGAGAAATCAAATTGCGTGCGCAGGCATCATATTTGGTACTTTTCTGCTAGCATATGATGTACGTTAAAGGTGCATCACATGTGTCACATATGGAATAACCTCTTCTCTACGTGAGAGTCGAGACGTGGGTGGACGTATTTGATTAGTCAGTGTGGGCACACACTACGCAAGTTGATGCTAGATGCTTGTCGCAAACCCAAACAATTTTTTCTTGAATCCACTCTTGAATCTGGAACGGGAACTAGATTGAATCAACGTCGCGACGCTGGGAAGTTTCCTTAACAGCCCGATCAGCGTGTTCATTTCCCTGTTGCCCACGTGTCCAGGTATCCAGCAAAACTCTATTATATATCCCTAAAAGGTTTTTTCTAATAGAATTGGATGTCTTGTACCAAAAAATGACTAGAATACATATTTTTATAGCTTGAAGTGAACTTAAGCTATCTGAACACAAAAGGTATTCCCCACAAGACAGCGTAGAATGTATTGAAGAGCTTCACAGATGGCAAATAACTCTGCAGTGAAAACTGAACACACGTCGCTTAGCCTGAAACGTTCAGTTAAGGTGGAGCAATAAAGGCCTTCCAACCTTGTTGTCAATTTTGGAGCCATCTGTGAATACCAAAGTAAACCTTTGATGTTCATGGAAATCTTTCTAAAGTTAATTTTGAATACACTAGCTTTTTTGTTTATTTGGATTAAGGACGCGTCAACCGTTAGGGCCCATAATGCACCAAACTAGTCTAAGGGGGGGGGGGAGGAAAAGCCCATGCTGGTCAAAACCCCAGCCACGGGTAAGGGGAGGAAGGGGGTTTTCTCACGTCGCGGTTCGTCATCGTCTTTGTCATCGTTCGTTGTGTCATTGTCATCGTCGCCGGGGGGTCGTCAAGGGAAGGGGGCAAGTCCCCGACGACGATTGCAGAGCGCCTCTAGTTTCGGGGAGTAAAATATTCCGCCTCTTTCTAGCTGATGTTTGCGAGGTGGAACTTTTTCTCTTGAATCGCCTTGTACGATTAGCAGAGCCATGCTCTGGGCCAATCTACCCCGGGCCCAGACCGGGGTGGAATACACTAGCGAAAGTAGAGTTTTTATCAAAAGGACAAGGTCGAATAGATAATCGGCTCTGGTGTAGATCAGGGCGGGTTATTGCTAAAAACAAAATTAAAAACTGTTGGCAGATTAAATTCTGGTAAGATCAAACAAAAGCTTACATCTTAAAACCCCCGTTGGAAGGGTTGCCATCGGTTTTTTATCAAAGTGTCTGACATATTTCACATTGAAAACATCATGGTTTGATGGATGGTTAGGCATAGATTTAATTTTTATTACGTACGTCCCATCAAGAGGTTTCGCCGTTCTGCCAAGGAGGACACACCTGACTCGGCATACAAGCTGACTACCGGGCTTGTTCGAAATGCACCAAAAGCAAGACGAAAGGCCCACCATGGTGGACAGTGTCTAGAAGTTTAAGGGTTTTGTTACTAGCTGAAGAGTATACGAAACATCCATAGTCCATCTTGCAAACGGTGCAAGGTCGATTGCCAGCGCGCTTCTAGTTTCGGGGAGTAATTACTATTTCCCTTGTTACTAGCTGATGTTTGCGAGGTTGACTTTTTCTCTTGAATCGCCTCTTACGATTAGCAGAGCCATGCTTGGGCCAGATTCTACTCCGGGCCCAGACTGAATGTTTCTGACGTCGTGGATGTCAATGAAATCGTCATGTTCGTGTGTCATGGTCGTCGTTGACCGGGATATCGTCTAGGGAAAGGAGAAGGGTCCTCGACGACGAAAGCCAGAGCTTGCCTCTGGTTTTGCTAGACTTAATTTGGTTTTATTCAGTAAGACTTAGTTTGTTTTTGAGAGGGATAAGGACACATTTGACTTTTGGCACAGAACAATACGCTGGTCTAGTACAGCAAACTCTGCCAAGCTGTCAATGCATACATACACAGCTCTACAGTCGTACATTTTCACAATTATATCCACAAAAAAATCACAATTGTTCTCAATAATTTTGTTATTTTAAACAAAATGATAAAAAGTGATGACAAATCATTTTTTTGGAAAGTGTTACTGTAGAGCCCTATATTTCCAGTTTTTTTACAACTCTTCCAATATTCCAAACACCTGGGGGGGTCAGTCAGCCGAGCAAACAGGGGTTAGGCTAAATCTCATGTCCTATACTCTGACCTTGGACTTAGGATAGTAACTGCTCTGACAGATGTTTTGGTTTAAGTGGAATTAGGGCGCGTCAACAGTTAGGTCATAATGAGCCACTCTAGCCTAGGGTAACATGGGGTGGAGGGGCGCATGCTGGTCTCACGTCGCAGTCGTCATCATCTTTGTCATCATCGTTCGTTCGTGTAGTTTATTGTCATCGAAGTCGGGGATTCTTTCAGACAACGACGTGAGATCCTAGGGCGCTCCAACCGGTTAGGTCATATTGCGCCGCCTGTAAAATGTTAGGCAATAAAATGGGTTTGTTGTACGTTTGATGATCATGTTGTTTTTTAAGTTCATACGTATAAGAATTTGGTTTTGGATTATTTGGATTAAGGACGCGTCAACCGTTAGGTCATAATGCACCACTCTTACTTAGAGGGGGGTAGAAGCAGCCCATGCTGGTCAGAACCAGCCACAGGTAAGGGGAGGAAAGGGGGTTCTCACGTCGCAGTTGTCATTGTCTTCATCATCATACGTGGTGTCATTGTCGTCATCATGGTCGAGGAGTCGTCAAGGGAAGGGGCAAGGGCCCCTCAACGAATGCCAGAGCTCGCCTCGGTTTCGGGGAGTAAAATACTACCTATAGCGTCACTTTTTGCCTAGGGGATGTATGGAGAAGGGCTCATGTTGGTCGGAAAACCCAAAATACGGCGGGTAAGGGGAGGTAGGGGGCTTTCTCACGTCGCGGTCATCGTCCCCTGTCGTCGTTCGTTATGTCATAGTCATCGTCGTCGGGGAGGTCAAGAAGGGAAGGTGAAGTGTCCCCCACGACGATTGCCAGAGTTTGCCTCTAGTTTCAGGGATTATATACTTCCCTCTTACAAGCTCCCACAAGCCTCTACAAGCGAGGTCGACTTTTTCTCCGTAATCTCATTGTTACTTTAGCAGAGCCATGACCTAGGCCAATTCTACCGTGTTTGTTTGTACATTTATTTGAATTATGGGATCGTCAAAACCCTTAGGTCCATAATGCCTTACTCTAGCCTAGCCCTAGGGGGGTATGGTAAAGAGGGCCCATGCTGGTCAGAACCAGCCCCGGGTAAGGGGAGGAAGGGGACTCGCCCCTTGTGTCACAAAATTCCCCCTTATTGCCAGAACTTTGTTTGCGCGATGGCTTTATCTCTTCCCAGGCATTTATGATTAACAGAGCCATGCTCTGGGTCAAATTCTTCCCCGGAGATTGGTGGGACATGCATGTGATGGACAGAACCAGCATTCGATCGCAGGAGAGTGAGCTTGAAAAGATTTAAAAGTCTAAAGGAATAGAACTTTTATAGGTATTTGAGCGTTGACATCCCTGAGTTACAAGAGAAAAGTAAAACCCCTTTCAAAAAATCCAAATCTGGTTTGCTGAATATTGTCGGGAGATGAAAAGCAAACCAGCCGGAATAAACCGATGAGTCGATGACCTTATCCAAGATTCTTACTTATCTGAAAAACAGCTCGCCCTACAAACAACATCCAAAACTAGAGAGGACTCTTGTTCGTTTTCAAAACAAACTGTGATTAATGTTCCTTCCGAATTACAAAATGAAATGTTATTTAGTCCAGAGAAAACAAACACGTCTTTTAAAATGCAAAAAAGCGATGAAGACAGACGAAAAATGGCGTCTGTTTCTTCAACAATGCTTTATTCACATCTCTCGAAATATAAAACATTATTTTCCTACGCGGCTGCGGCGAATAACTCATTTTTGGTGCCCCGGCGTAAGAATATAGTGCGCAATAGTTTTATTTTTTATTTACTATTAATGTTTACAACATTTTGATATTTACCATATTTAGAATTGGACAACCTTGTCTTGAATATCTGGAATTATTTTAAAAAACAAATTTCTTCTCTTATTTAAAGTGTATTTTTCCCATAATCCGGCTCCATGTGGCCCTGGTTTTGGCGTCGGAGCAAAGAGCTCAGATAAAAGAACCTCCGTGCCTAACATTATTATTGTTCTACGGTGTTTGGTTCTAGAAGAATCGATAAAGAAGTTTCAAGGGGAAACTCCCTTTGTTGACTCTTTTACTAAGCCCGCGTCGTGAACGGTTTTTACCATTGCGTTGGTGGATGAGCGTGCCAGTTTTGAAATTAATTTTTTGCTGTTTTATAACACTTTATATACACACCGACATTAGGAAGAGAAAAGAAGCTGCTGTCATGGCATGCATTGAAATGTGATAAGCCAGGCCACAAAGAATTCAGCCCCCAAAAGGCGCAATCAAATCAGGAAAGAAGTCAGTAGGGCACAACAACACGGGTGGGAAATCTCCGGAAACATAGTGACATTGCCAGTGCGTCAGTGTCTGACGATGAGAGGACATCTTCAGAAATTCACACAAGTGCTAAAAATATAGACCTCGGTTAGTAGTTTAATACACTCGTCGAATAAAACTTTTGTTTATATTTGCTATGCCAAACAAGGTGAGTGATGATACAAGATTGCAATGTTAAATTACAACTTTAGAAACAAGCGAATCTTATTTGGCTTAGGCTATAATCTGGTCTCAAAAACATAAGAAAAAAAAATTTTAAAAGTTATATAATTTGCGGGATAGGCCTTTAAATAACTCTACTTGTTATGCAGTAAAAAAATCATATATATATAATATATAGTTTTAAGTATCTTTACGGGAAATAATCACGCACAGTATTTTAAAAAAATAAAATTAATCCCAACGTTTCAGAAAAACTATGTTTCCATTTTCAAGGGAAGGTTAAAACAAAAATTCAATAAAACAACAACAGCATTATAAAAATAAACAAATAGAAACAAAAAACACACTACCTTTCAAACATAGAAAAATTACAAAGATCCATTGCAGTGAACCTAAAATCAAATCACTTGGTTGCATTGTGAGTGTGACTTCTTGTTTACCATTCTAGCAGGCCTATCGCTGTCTTCATGTCTTGGTACCACAGGCGGCTCAGTCTCATACTTTTCAAGAGCTGCAGTATGACTTCTAGTCATTCTGCTGGATTCCAAATTTCTTTGACAAGATGGTTGGGTCCGTCCGGACCGTACCACGTTCGTCTAGAACTGCCGACATTAGGAAGGAAAAGAAGCTGCAGTCATGTCATGCATTGAAAATGTAATCAGCCAGGCCACAAATGAAATTTAGCCCCAAATGGCGCAATCAAGTCAGGGAAGAAGTCACTAGGGGACAACAACACGGGTGGAAGCCTCCGGAAACACAGTGAGATTGCCAGTGGTCAGTGTCTGACGATGGAGACGGACGTCTCCGAAAATTCACACAAGGAAGTGTTAAAATATAGACCTCGGTTAGTAGTTTTAATACAAATCGTTAAATAATATATATCCGGGTCATATAGCTTCTGAAAATAATTTATATATATATACATCCAAATTTGGTTTTAGGGTTTTTGTTCGTGTATTTCCTCTTCTCTCTAGCAGGCCTTCACAAGGACCATTGTCAGCTGGCGAAAATCGTCGCGCTGTCCGGTCAGTACGGTTTTTCCCAAGATCCACAAGGACGGCGTTCCCTTACGCCCAATTGTTAGTTCAATTGGTTCGCCCACACAACAACTTGCAAGGTGGGTCGCGAAACGTCTCCAAACCCCTCGCAGAAGAAGGGAAACCTCTCACATTAAGAACGCTCAACACCTCTTGTCCTTGGTGCAGCATCAACGGATTGAAAACCCCATCACCTACTTGTCAGTTTCGACGTGACGTCACTCTTCACGAACGTTCCAGTACAAGAAGCTGTACAAATTATACAAGAGAAATACAAGCCTCCTGAGGATTTAATAAAACTTGTGACACATTGTTTATCTACGACATATTTTATGTACGATAAACAAATGTATAAACAAGTGTGTGGTGCACCTATGGGCTCTCCGTTGTCGCCTGTGGTAGCCGACCTCTTCTTGCAAGACTGAAAGAGAGAGCGATTACTAGTGCCACTCTCAAACCTGACGTGTGGCTGCGTTACGTCGATGACGTGTTTGCTATATGGACGCACGGGCGAACGGAATTAAACCAGTTCCTCTTACATTTGAACAACCAACACACTAACATCAAGTTTACGATGGAAGTGGAAGAACAAGGACAACTTCCGTTTCTTGACGTGTTGTTTAATTTAAAAAAGTAATGGGTTACTTGGCCACACTGTTTTTCGCAAGAAACACCCACACAAATAGGCTTTTGAACGGTATGTCCCATCATCACCGGGACAACTGAACGCGGTCGTGCAGACACTAGCAATTCGTTCAATCCGTCTGACTGACAACGAACATATGGATGAGGATTGTAAACAATTACGCAACATACTGATCGCTAATGACTTCTCTGAACACGTTGTATCGAGAGCGTTAAAACGCGCGAAAGAGAACATTGTGCGTACAAGACCAGACAACGAAACTAAACCACGCTGCACTGCGCTCCTGCCCTATGTTTCAAGGTGTTACGGATAGAATCGGCAAGCTGTTACACAACACAACATCAGGCCAGTTTTACCGGACGGACCGCCAAATATCATCTTTTTTGAAGAACGTTAAAGATGTGGATCCACTGCATAATCATGGAGTGTACGAGATCCCATGGCGTGTCTTGCGAAAAAACTTATATTGGGCAGACAAATCGAAGAATATTGGCTCGTGTTCAAGAACACAAGCTAGCTGTACGGAAAGGTGAAAATACGTCTTCTCTTGCCCAACACGTCGCAACAACGGGTCACTCTATCGACTTCGACAACACACGTGCTCTGATAAGAGAAGAGCACTTTCGCAAACGTGTGATTAGAGAAGCAATAGAGATACACAAACGCCCCCACACGATGAACAGGAGGGATGACGCACTCGTCTTGCCAGCATCTTGGAGGCCTGCCTTGGTGTCACACTCAATACAATCTCAACACCCCCAAACTATGCCCATGCCCCCTAATGTACAGTGTATCACCTCGCCGCAAACAATAGATGCGGAAGAATACACAGGTCCGACTACACGTAGCCGAAGCCGTCTGGTTTAATGTTTGTTTGTTTTTGCCCGGGCTGAGTCGGGCTGCGTGCGCACCTTGATTACTGTACAGTGAGTTGGAGAGTATAAAACTAGCAGAGTTGTTACGCGAGGTCATTCCCACGTCTGCAGTCGAGGCAGCAGCAGTAGTTTTTTTTCTGAGCTGTAAGGGTTTCGTCCTGATGATGGCTGATGTAATTCAGCCGAAACGTCGACCAGCTGACAATGGTCCTTGTGAAGGCCTGCTAGAGAGAAGAGGAAATACACGAACAAAAACCCTAAAACCAAATTTGGATGTATCTATGACTGTTCGTGAAAACCTACGTGCTAACATATATATATATATATATATATGTCAGTACTTTAGAGAGAAATTAAAAAAGTGACTACACCGGGCTTTGAACCCGGGACCTTAGCTTACCGGGCTATCTATTAAAATTAAAAAAAAAAAAAAAATTAGACAGTTTTAAATTGGTGGCCGCATAGCTCAGTTGGTAAGAGCATAGCCCGGTAAGCTAAGGTCCCGGGTTCAAACCCCGGTGTAGTCACTTTTTAATTTCTGTCTAAAGTACTAACATAACATCGTCATAGTCGCCTACTATAAAGCCAAGTTTAAACACATATATATATATATATAATATAATAAATAATAATAATATATATCCGGGTCAAATAGCTTCTGAAAATAATATATATATATATATATATATATTATTTAACGAGTGTATTAAACTACTAACCGAGGTCTATATTTTTAACACTTATTTGTGTAAATTTTCGGAGACGTCCGTCTCCATCGTCAGACACTGACACACTGGCAATATAACACTGGCAGTGTGTCAGTGTCTGACGATGGAGACGGACGTCTCCGAAAATTCACACAAGTAAGTGTTAAAAATATAGACCTCGGTTAGTAGTTTAATACACTCGTTAAATAATATATATCCGGGTCAAATAGCTTCTGAAAATAATATACATAACATCAAATTAAACATGTCAACCTCAGAAGTCCAACACAAGCAATTAATCGCGAAACAAATTCCGGAAGTGCCTCGCAAGTTAAGTGAAGTGTATCGCAACCACCCGCCACATGTGGTGTCACGCTGCAGAATTTTAGAAAAATCTTACGAAAAATTAGCGAAACATTCGAATCACCTTACATTTCTGATCAAGTGCCGTGAATCGCGGGTAATACCACAAGGTTTTCGAATTAAAATTCCAGTTTACCCTACACGGAAAGCACAGACAAACGCGGACAAAGCCTCTCGTGCATTCATCCGCGATCAAATACAATTTTCATAGACGTAGCAAACATCGTGAGGAGCTGACGATCAAGAATCTTGCACATGAAGTGTCGAACCTCCTGGGTGACGATTATGTAACGTACAACACCACCATGCAAATAATTCACGGTAAGATTTTTAATCAATTCAAAGACCGACATAAAAGGAAGCTTATCGCTCTCATCAAAGAACAGGATAGGACTAGTAGTACAAATTTAGCTCATGCACAAAACCACAATAATGTTCTTGGAAAAACTGTCGTAAACATCTCATCCAAACAACTGACAGAGGAGGAATCGCAACTTTTATCGAAAGGGCTTAACTTTGCTGTGTCCCCTAAACATTTGAACCGACTGGACATCGCAGCGTCAGTAGAATGTGCAGTTAGTGTTTTAAAACCTGAAAGCAGAGATGACCTGCGACACCAGATCAAGACCCTATTAGAGAAACAGACGCGCCCGCCCCCTTCTAACTTGTCGGCGAGCGAGATGGCAACCCTCAATAAATTAAAGCGTGACGCGTCGGTCAAAATCCTCCCAGCTGACAAGGGAAACACCACAGTTGTTATTGACACAAACGATTATAATAGCAAAATGACAGATATTCTTACATCTACATCTTATCAAAAGATGCCTACCCATACAGCATGCAATATCTTCTGGACGTTCGAATTAAGTGCACAACGTCTGTAAAATGTTACGTCCATTTTTAGCTTTGTTTCGCGGTTTATACAACATTGTAAGTGCAACATATTTAGGCGATTCAGTTTATGTTTAATATGGATATTAAATGGGTATCTGTGTAATGTTTGTTAATATCATTCAGTATTCTCAATTAATTTCCTTTTTCGAAATATCCATGCAATATCTATAGATTATTCTTCTGTATCAAATCTCAACGGTCAAAAGTGGCAGTTGGACCTGTCGCATCCTGTCTGTTCTCATTCGACTAGCAGTCATCAAGAGAGGAAGACGGGTTGTGTGCGTGTGGTTTTGTCTTAAACTTGGCCAAGCTTGGTAACTTATAGCAGCAGAAGGATTTTATTACCATCAAAAAGACTTAACTATTCTATTTTCATATCTATTATTTAAAAAGTTTCACCATTTCATAGTAATGTCAGTCAATCCAACAGTCGGAATATTCTCAACATGAATTATAAGCATTCAAATTACGCGCATGTGCGAACCATGGCGATATAAACTTAGATTTAACTTCGACCTATCGATTCGACCTTATCGTTATATCATATTTTTTCTGTCACTAGTCACAACACAAAACACAACTCGTCAAAGTGCTCACGCTCTGTTGTTTTCGGACGTATTAAAAGAATTTATTTGATAAACATGTCGAACTTTGGTGATATTGTGCAACTGAAAGATCATGTCAACGTGGGGACAGAGAGAAACTGAATTTTTATCGGTTTAATCAAAGAAAAGAGCATCGTGCAAATGCTGGATGGAAGGAGGTAAGTTTGAGGTTAAGTTACCTATTTTATTCCAAGTAGAAGCCTAGGCTAGGCTAGGCCTAGTTCAAAATTAGGCTAGGCCTTGGCATATGAAAAGAAAAATCTTCCATTAACTGGGCCTACGACCCAGTTCATTTGGCCTAGCCTAGGCCTAAGCTAGGCGTACTCTAGGCCTAGGGCTAGGGCCTAGCTTAACATTCAGCCTACTGTACTGTGTGCCAAGGAACCCCCCATTGCAATTGATTGCAATTTAATATAGCCTCTAGGCCAAGCAGGCCTAGGCCCCTAGATCGTGTCAAGCTATTCAAGGCCTAGCCTAGGCCTACTAGGCCAGGAGCATTCATTTTGCCATTTCTTGAGTGGAAGTTCATGATGTTACAATTTTCTTTCAGATATCGCAATGCAGATATTTACAAGTCTGTAATGCCCCACATGAAGGATGCAGGGTTTCTGCGGACACTAGAGCAACTTGGGATTAAGTGGAAACATCTGTACGCAGCCTTCGAAAACGGTGAAGGACTCCAACAGCATGAGCGGACATCGAAGGACAACTTGCGCCTTCTACGACGAGTTAGGTGAAATCCTCGGTCGGGCGGCCAAGATCTAACCTGACTAGAGAACGGCTGCGACTCGAGTGGGCTGGACAATTAATATGCCGGTACGTGTAAAATTGTTTGTTGCCTCGCGTAGTTCTACGTATTTATTAGTTTGGCTTCAGGCTGGGCCTAAAATGAAAATATAGGCATTTTGGTGTAGGCCCCAAGTGTTTGTTTAAGACACTAGCCCATCTCAAGGTAAAAATATTAAACAAAGTGTAGGTGGGCAATTCCACGGTAACGGAATTACATTTCAGAGAGCCAACAACACATTCAAAAGAAAATATTTCAAATTAAGTAACCTTGTAGGCCTACATAACAGTTTTATAAACTGACTTTAAAGACTTTAATTAAACTAAATTTAGCTCAAGTTTATTTTATTTTAAAATTATTTTAAATGAGTTTTCATTCAGGTTTTTTACTGGTACCGGTAACGGAATTACGCTGAAAGTATTGTTGAAAACCTGTGAATGGTGGAATAAAATCTATTTTGCAGCTTCTACAACATCCAGAAGCATAGTACTAAACATAAATAACATACCTTCATTGCAAATAATTAAATTACTATATTTAAACCCTATTTATATTCGGTAACGGAATTACGACCCCTGGTAACAGAATTACCTAGTGTTTGAAAATTTCATGAAATTTACATTTTTGACAGTTTCAATAAAAGTTTAAAAAAATATTGAAATTTTGTGAAATATTTAATTTCCAAGGAAATTTTCAGGAATACAAACTCCATTTTTAATAAATCAGCGTTTTCTAATACAAAAGGTTTTTATAAGATTGGCAAAAAATTTGCATCTCTGAAATATTACCCCATAATTGGTGCTGAAACTTTGAAAAAGTTCTTGTCGACCTACCAGTAGGCCTACCACAGAGAGAGATATATATAAATTATACTAAACGGAAACGGATTTGGTAATTGACGACTGGTGATAAGGAGGAGCTTAAAACGATCGATAGGTCACGTGACAAGAGACGAGAGTTGGGAAAGATTCTCATTTCCCAATTTTACGTCTGTTGAACGGCGCAACACTTGGCACGCTCCAACTCTTATTCTAAATTCATTAAATAATTTGGACAAAACTTGAGGGGAATAATATTTAGCAAACAAATCATTCTGTCTAATAGCAATTATTTAAAAAAAATTTGACACAGCCATTAGCTTGTTGGACCTATAACAATGTACGCACAAGTTTGAGGTTTGCAATTTGATGAAATAAAACAAAAATATGCCATTTACTTCTATCCTGTAGGCTGAGAAAATAACAAATAACTAATAACCGTATCAGTTTATCATCAAGATAAAATAAAAAGTTGTTTGGGGCACATTTCACACTTTTTGATGTGAGCAATCATTCTAGTAGGCCTAGCATTGTTGGTAGGCCTACATAGTTGCCCAGTTACAATAGTTGAAAATTATTTTGTTCCCACTCTGGGTAAAATATTTGTGACCATGAATATAAACTTCTTTACCATTGTAGGAACAGGTAACAAGTGGTAGGAAGCAGTTTGACACTGATGCAAAGTGTGCAGAAGGTTGATACTACCAACATAACAAACTAGTAATCCAAAAAAAATAGAACTCTCTAAAAGTTTATAAAATCAATCTAGTAATGCAGAAATGCCTTAAATACGAATGTTTCATAATTTCTTGAAATATTTCAATGTAGGCCTACCCTTGAAAGTTTCATTTTGAAAGTTTCAACACTTTAAACTCTAGAATTACCCCAGCAAATTACCGGTACACATTTAAATAATTATTTAGTCTCCATTTGCAACGGATAATATAATTCACTAGTGCAAATTTAATAGAGAAAGGAGGAGGGGAAACCCGGTACCGGCACATAGCCTACTCCTTTCGAAAAGTACCAAGGGGACCAAACGGCTTTACGTCCCATCCGAAAGGACGGTGTAACCTTGACAGTCATATAGGTTCCTCCACTAACCCGGACTGCCGAGCAGACGTCGAGGAGAACGAAGCTGTCACACAAAGCTTTTGAACCCTAGTCTGCTCTAGCCAGCGGTATACGTGTGTTTCAGGGCAGAGCGGTCACCCACTCAACCCCTGACCACGCCCGATGTTGCTTAACTTCAGTGTTCGAGTGAGAACTGGTTAAACGACCGCGGCTAGATCGCTGGCTTAAAAAAAAAAAAAATCTTTTTAGGTCCATGTGTTTCTTCAAACGATTTCACTGCATTCGGCCTTGTCGCGAACGTAATTCTACGTCAGAGATAGGCTAATAAAAGTGTTTAAAAGTGCTAGGGTCTAGGCCTATTTGAAGGAAAAGCCTTATCTCTATAGGGGCCTACCAGTGTTTCCCAACCTTTTTCAACTCAAGGCACCCCAATGCTATATTTAACTAGGAAAACGCTATAGTCCCGCCGCGTTGATGGATGAGCTTTTTTTTGTAAGTTTTTTGTTTGCGTAGCACCACCACCACACACAAGTACGATATTCATGAGAAATATTTCTTCGATTGTAGGCCTACCCAAAAACGTGGCACGTCTAAGTTCAGAGATTTCGATGGTCCCCTTCAATTTTCATCAAGATCGCTTATGCCGTTTGCCCGGAATCGTGCGAACAAACAGAAAAAAAAACAAAAAAAAAACACCCGAGCTAAATTTTTTGGGGGTCAGTGAAATTGAAGTCTTCGCTTCGCTCGCTACGCTCATCCAATAATTTAGCGGCACCCCTTCAGCCAAGTAGTAATTTAGCAGGTCTGGTTAACAAAATATTAAAAAGTTCAGCAATGTGATGTCAATTTGTTGACTATTTTTAGTAAAAACTAAAATACCGTTTCACTGTTTCAATTTTGTAGGAACCATGCTTGATTTGCTAACTTTTCACCACAGCCACAGACAATGCACTCAGGGCTAGGCCTTTCTTCATCACAGCACCATACAGCACCATACCATTACCATGTACATCCCATTGCATGTGGGTTAATCTAACTCTTAATGATGGTTTAATGCAAATTATTGAAAATCTTCAAGAATGTTTGGCATTTTGGTTGATATTTAAACTGTTTTAAGATATTTATTTTCGGTAACGCAATTACAAACCTTGGTAACGGAATTACCCCAGCGAATGATAAATTTTATTGATGCTTGCAATGGTTAAATCTAACCCTCAATGATAGTTTAATGAAAAAAAGGGTGATTACTAAATAAGGGAGTCTACTTTATCAACATTAAACACTGTTTTTCAAAGCAATAGTGTTTAGTAATTCCGTTATCGTATTCCGTTACCAATAAAATGTAGAGTAAAAGTATTTTTAAAACTAGTGTTAATTAAACTCATCCTTATTTTAACAAAACTACTTTTGTTGTCAATTAAGAATACGAATAAATAGATATTTTAAAAATAATTGATTTTTAGTAACAGAATTACATTAGGAAACAGTGTATTGGTAAAAAAGTTAAATGGCTAAAAGTTTGTACAATTATTAAACATTTTTGGATTATCTTGTCAATACAACGTGCAAGTATTGAAAGGAGTTTAAATGAAAAGTTTTTAAATAAAAAAATACTAAAAATTTAAATAACTAAAATAGGCTATGTTCTTACAATGTTCTGTTCAATGTTCAATCTGCAGTGGTATAGTGAAAATTAAAATGCATGCAAAAGCGAGAAAAAATATAATTTTATGGACTTAAGTTATTTTCATTTTCTCTAGTACTTGGGCTGTGTGGTCTAGGCCTATATTCGTACGGTCAGCTGTAGGTATACTAACTTGGGCTAATCGTACGATCATCATTTTGATAATTCTTGCATAGCTGATTCCAGCCATCTTTGATGTTAAAATTTCCATTTATTCCCAGTGAGTCTACCATTAGTCATCTTCTATTTCATAGATCCAATAACTTGGCGGACACAGCATAGTGAATTTCGATGGTTCCCTCATCGCGGACTCGTCTTGCAGCAATGGCAGCACCGGCAGCTTACCAAGTTATACAAACACTTCTAGCCCTGCAAGTGCTGGCAGAGGCCTACAGCAAGTACCTACCCAGCCCTACCCAACAGAGGCCAGTATCGAGAGGATGATCAGCAGCTCTACCTAGGCCCACACTACACTCAACTGGGGTGCTTGGGCATTCCGCCCACCTCTCTGCGTCCGAAACTATCCTACTGAGGAGCTTATCTGCGTCTGCGCATCGCTACGATAATATTGTAACGTATCACCACATTCCTACACTAATAAATAATACTCGGCGAGTGAAGTAAAAACTAAATCTGACTGTGTAAATTTGACTGTTTAGGAGCCTAAAGGCAGTGAACATTGAAAGCTTTTTGCTTATTTGCCGAAGTATACAGTGCCAGTTTTAACTACCAACTTCCCAATGTTTTAGGCCTAAGGCCTTCTATTTGTTTTTTTAAATTGTTTATTCTAGGCATATTTGTATTTCATTAAATTGCTTTTAAAAATTGTGTTAATATTGATATTTCACATTTTTACAATGCTGTACCTACCTAGCTAATAATAGTCTAATTTGATTTGGATTCCTTGTAGGACAATACCCAAGTCTGATATATTTGTAATTGTATTTCTGAGTTCAACATTTTCCTGTTCACACATTTCAGCAAACATAGACAAGTTTTGGAAATGGGGAGTGAGACTTATAGTATGGTGAAACCAATTTTTCAGTCCCTCAAAGAATTTAAACAGGAATCTAGACAGGAAATTTAGAAATTAACAAAACTAGTAGGCCTAAATTCTCAGCTTGCTAAAATTGATAATAACCGCAAAACAGAAAATATTGAACCGATTGTATCTAAAAGTAACGTAGGCCTATAGTTTTCAACCGTTTTACACATTTTTGTGACGCAGAGGCCCAACGCTCTAATTTCTTAACGCCATTGTTGCTATAGCAAAAAACAATCAAAATTTAATCAAAGTAAGTATTTCAACTAACCTACATACATTAGATGTGAAAAGTTTGCCCCCCCCCCCCCATTACACTAAATAATAACCTCGCGGATAATCAGCTATTCCCCAAAAGTGAACCCCACCATATCCAATCAAACAGTCTGGAAAAATCAACAACTCCGCGTTTCCCATCATTAGGCACCCCCAGCAAACAGTAATTTATGACCATTAGAGGTCGGAATTTACATTACATCTCACAGACAATGTGTTTCGATGAGAAACAGAGATGTATGGGGGGAGGGGGATAAAACTAAAATATTCTTTCATGTAAAGGACACCACATTCACTTACTGTCAACGCTTTGATTCGATACACACACACAGGATGAGGGAAAGAGTACAGAGTTTGCTCAAAATCCTATACCCTTCCTGACACTATTTACCTGACCATCGTGTAATCACTTTGTAAAATCTATGTATTGTACCTTTACTATTCTTGTTTAGAGATTGAAAAATTTGAATTTTTCAAGTTTTAAATCTGGGTGTGGGTGTGTGCTTCTGCTGTGTATGCTATACAGTTTAAATAAATAAAATAATAATTTTTTTAAAATTTTTGTAGCCTATAATTTATTGAAATTAAAATTTCCTTTTTTTTCGGAGCGTCTGGATAGCGCCGAAAGGAACAACGCTGAATCGATCGTATCTAGTGTACTTGTAAAGTTCCTGCTAATCTATTTAGCTCCTAACCCGATCGATTTGGTGTTATTCCATTCGGCGCTGTCCAACGCCCCGCCCCCTTTTTGTCCACATCCAATATCCAAGAAAAATATTGTTAAAATATTGCATCAATATTTTTGTGTGCCCATTGATTGTTTAAGTCAAATATCTATAGGCAGTATAAACAATGTTGATTGTTAATATTTAAGTGGAACGTTGTATGACAATCTTTTCTTGTCAAATTCCGGGACGTTCGGATAGCTAAACAACGTTTGCTAGTTGTAATTTAAGGATAATCGGATATTGACCGGATATTCCAAATGTTAGATGAAAATATTGTCAACACATTGAACAAATATCAAATGCTGTGTGGGTAAAGACCCGACCAAACAAATAGAAACTAGGATGTACAACCTCATAAGGAAAACACGATTACCGCAAGTAGTACGCACACGCCTCACACCACGCAATAGTAAAACACCTCACGTGTATGGACTTCCAAAGATACATAAACTGAATGTCCCACTGAGACCCATAGTAAACGCCAGGAACTCTCCATGTGAAAATCTATCAAGATATCTTCTTCTAATCCTAAAACCATTAGCGGGATCAACTATCTCATTTGTCAACAATACTAACGACTTTGTGTCCTCGATCAAGGATCGAACCTGGGACTCCGACGTCATTCTAGTAAGTTTCGATGTGATTAACCTTTTTCCTAGCATTCCTCGAGCTGAAACTTTAAATATAGTTTGAAAAACGGTTAAGATCGGACCCGAAACTTAAAGAGAGAACAACTGTCCCGATAAACAGCCTGATAGAGATGTTGACAATATGCCTTGTTGAATGTTATTTCAGGTTTGTAGATGATATTTACCGCCAAGTGAAGGGGTTGGCCATGGGTTCACCTCTCTCTCCATTGTTGGCCAACATATACATGGAAGACTTTGAAGATAAGGCCATAGAATCATATACTTTCAAACCCGAAATGTGGAGTCGGTACGTGGACGATGTATGGGCTGTCTGGACACACGGTCAAGAGGAGCTGGATAGTTACTTGGAGCATCTTAACTCACAGTCAAAGGATATACAATTCACTATGGAAGTTGAAAACAATAATTGTCTCCCCTTCTTGGACATTCTAATCACAAAATCAGTTACCGACAATGGGAACAAAATCACAACTAAATTAGCTACCTCTATCTACCGAAAGCCCACTCACACAAACCAATATATAAATTTTAAATCAAATCACCCGTTATCAGTCAAGAAAGGCATAATCAGCTGTTTAACCGCTAGGGCACAAAACAACTGCTCCGACCCAATTAGCTTGAAAACAGAACAACAATTACTGGCAGACGTTTTCACAGCTAATGGGTATCCTAAAAAGTTAACAACTGATGTTTTAAACAGTCATGCCACTAAACAAAAACGTAAAGAGGACATACCACGCACTACAATGTCGATACAATATATTCCTGGATTTTCTGAAAAATTCCGTCGCATCACGAAGAAGTTTAATGTCAGAACTGTATTCAAATCATCACACACGTTACGTAGCATAATTTCGAAAACAAAACCCAGCGATCCAAAAGAAGAGTCAAGAAATGTAATTTACACCATACCGTGTGACTGTGAACAAGAGTACATTGGGGAAACATCAAGACCAGTAAACATCCGCATAGGTGAACATAAAAAAACAATAGAAGGGAAGACAAGGATGCCATCAAAATTAAAAGATCATTTCGACGTGTGCAAGGAAAACATCAATTGGGAGGGGGTTAAAATAATCTTAAAAGAAGAGAATGCCGACATTAGGAAGAGAAAAGAAGCTGCAGTCATGTCATGCATTGAAAATGTAATCAGCCAGGCCACAAAAGAATTCAGCCCCATATGGCGCAATCTAGTCAGGGAAGAAGTCACTAGGGCACAACAACATGGGTGGAAGCCTCCGGAAACACAGTGAGATTGCCAGTGTGTCAGTGTCTGACGATGGAGACGGACGTCTCCGAAAATTCACACAAGTAAGTGTTAAAAATATAGACCTCGGTTAGTAGTTTAATACACTCGTTAAATAATATATATCCGGGTCAAATAGCTTCTGAAAATAATATATATATACATATACATATATATATATATTGTTTAGATTGGAGAAGGGTTGACAGGTTGGGAAAGCATAGAGAACATAAAGCCCAGCCTGAAGGGCTGGGGGCGACAAAACTTTTCACCTGCTGATGACAACTGTAGCTAATTTAAAGTTGTTACCTTAATCCACGACGCGTTTCGTCCTTCTGGGACTCTTCAGGCGGATGGTGGCCACTAAAAATCAGCTTACTACATGCAACCAAAACTCACAACACATAACCAAACCTGTGGTAGGGCCACGCAAGAAGTAAATTCTGCAAGCATGTTGTCATCATCAGCAAGGTTACTTCACACACCATTCATACTGGGGCACACAGTCAGCACAGACAGTAAGGGGCAAAGGGGGCTTCCCTCCCAACTCTGGTGCTCGGGAGACAAGAAATCCATGACTTACCCTGGATTCGAACCAGGACCCTTGGCAACAAGAGAAAAGCTGCCCCTCCTGCTGTTGCTGGGCAAGGGTGCCTCTTCATTCATACAAAGAGAAAAGGTTAGAGATAGGAAGGGTGGAAAGTCACAACACAGCACAACCAGTGAGGGGGCTTCCCTCCTAGACTCTGGTGCTTGGGCGACAAAAGAACCATGTCTTATTATTATTATTATTATTTATTCAACAAATTCCAAACTTTACAAATACACATACATATATGTAACACACCATATACAGCACAGGTAAACCAAGAGCACATAACGTGGTAGGTGACATATACACACACCTATATTAGCAGAGTACAGATATTTATTAAGCAAGCTAAAAAGAGCTAGTTAGCTCCATGGCAGAATGGCTTAGCTTGCTTTCTATACAATAAAACTACAATACACTAGGTTTAAATCTAAATAAATGATTATGAAATTTTGAGATACACTAAAAACAAAATTACATTTAAATTTAGATGAATGAGATGAGAGCATTGAGAGAGTCCAATCATGTCCAGTCAGAGCCAAGAGAATGCTAGGTCATAAGCCAAGTTGTAAGATAGTTGCAAATACACAAGAGTTGAAAGAAAAACTAAATTGATTGAAGACAGAGTATATACATTGACAGAACTGAGAATGTGAAACAGAGTATATTAATTATTGTGCGCAATTATTGTGAGTGAATGTCTTGAAAATGAAGCTAAGGTATTAAAATTAATTATTAAAAACGTAGATGCAACAATCTCAAACAGTAATCACCATGTTAGGAGAGCATCGGTTATTTAAAACGTGCTTTGACTAAAGTTTTGAATTTTGGGACTGATGAGGCTCTTACAGGCGCTGGTAATGTGTTCCAGAGACTAACTACTCTGTAAAAGAAACCACATTGATAAGCAGATGTTCTTGCAAAAGGGGGGGATAGGGTTACACCCTCGTTTCTCTGGACACTCCTATAGCGCAACTGTAGTCGCTTGAATGGACATGTGTGGACTAGATTGTTAAAGCATTTTTTTTATGTACAATACATCTATTTGTTTAAAATACAATTCCAGAGATGGCAGGTTACACTGTTGTCTTCTTACTGTGGCACTTCGTTCACCCTTGCTGGTAATGATTTTACTCACTCGATTTTGTAAACATTCCAGTTTGGCTATATTGGCAGCAGTTGTAGGGTGCCATGCTGGAAGACCATATGTAATAATAGGGCGAACGAGTGTGAGATAAGCAGTGCGAAGTACCTGCTTCTTGCAACCGTGCAAATTTCTATAAATAAAGCCAGTGAGTTTAGCCACCCTGTTTCGGATTATATTACAATGCATGTTCCACTTAAGGTCGCTACTTATATTTACACCTAAAAGCCTGGTGGAAGTTTTTATAGGAATTGTGATATCATTCAGGGTGTACAAACAATTCACAGGAGAATTGGACCTACTGATTCTTAATAGTTCACACAACTGGGATTGAGTTGCATTTGGTTACATTTGCACCACAATTGAATGTTGTCTAAATCCTGCTGCAGTTGAGATGAGTCATGTTCGTTATTTACAGATTTATACAGAGTGGAGTCATCCGCATACTGGGCAATTTTTGTGAAAGGGCTAATAACAGATGGTAAGTCGAGCATGTAGATAGTAAACAACAGTGGACCCAGGACTGAACCCTGTGTGACCCCAGACGTAACTTTGGCAGAGCTTGATTTTGCGCCATCAAATAAGACACACTGAGTACGGCCTTTTAAGAAGGAACGTATCCATGAAAGCACACAACCATCAACTTTGTATTTCTTGAGCTTGTCCAAAAGCCTGTCATGTGGGACACGGTCAAAGCCGGGCCCAATCCAAGGATATAAACATCAACTTGTTTTGCTTTCCCACTATCCATGGAAGAACTGCCAGTCATCGATGACGTCGATTAGCATAGTGACACATGACCTTTTTGGCAAAAACCCATGCTGACTATCACCAATGAGATTGTTGAATGTGAAGGATCCAGGAGAGCTGCGGACACGAGCCTTTCCATCACCTTGCAGAAAGCGCTTGTTAGTGAAATTGGCTGTAATTGTCCAGGTTCGACTTGTCACCCTTCTTGAAGATTGGGACGACGTGAGCAGTTTTCCATTCATCCGGTACAGCTCCACATGCGGATGAGTGATTGAACAATCCGCCCAGTGATGGAGCCAGAGCGCCAGCACATTCAAAGAGAATGCGCGATGGTATACCATCTGGGCCATGCGCTGAGTTGGTTTTGAATTTTTTAGACTTGCTGTGACTTCGGCGGTAGTGAAGTAGAGTTATGGATCCCGATGTGTGCCTGTTTGGGTGGAATAAACATGCTAGGTTGAGCTTCTGCGTTGAACGAATTTTGAATTTGGTGTGAAAGCATTAGCTATTGTTTCTGGATTGTTAGTTTTTGCCCATTATCAGTGAAGTTAGCTGGCGCTGAACTGCCTTGCTTTGAATGTACATATTTCCAGAGGTTTTTGCTATTACCACCAAGACCCCAAATGTATTTTGGTGAGCGTCACGGATTAGAGTTTTGACCCGGTTTCTGTAAATATTGTATTTTTCCTTAAGGGCGTTAAACACGGAACCGAGTTCTTAGATTTGCGGTTTAGCAAAATATTGTGTGCAGGCGTCCGTCTTGAGATGCGCGCTATACAGCAGGTGTTCCGACTCAACTCGGCGCGCGGGATCGTATTGCACTCGAGACCGGTTCAGCGATGGGTGGGTAGATGAGTCATGCGTAGAGTGGAAGGGGGTAGTACGGCAATTATTTAAACAGTTTGTTTGCAAGATCGATTTAGATAATAGCTCCAGTGTTCTCCCCAGGCCCGGACCGCCGGGCGGGCCGCCCGGCGATAATTCCCTGCCGCCCGGCAATAAAAATTTTGAAAAAAAAAAAATAAAAAAATTTTGAAAAAAAAATTTTGAAAAAAATTTTGAATTTTTTTTTTTTTTTTTTTTTTACTTAACGATTTGCAAATTTAATAAACTATCTGTCCACTGAACGTTAAAACGTCCCATCTCTAAACTGCAGCACAGATTGTAAACAACATCGTGGAGGCTAATCTCGCTGATCACTATAGAAACCCAACAAGGAATGCATTTGAACGAAACACATAAGTTGGCAAAATGGCAATCATCGCTATGATCGTGAACATTAACTGCACACAAGGAGCACACACAAGTGAACAATTTTAGCAATTTTCCAAGTTTATTGATTGCTAGGACGAATTTTGAAGTAATAAAAAAAAATGAAGTCATCAAATATAACAATGTTTCAAGTTACAAATCCTACAAATCTTAGATTATAACCACTTAGAAAGAATAACATCATCACCTTTATACGGGCCTATTGTACTCATTGTAGCAATAGGACTACAGTAATTCACAAAGCCTACATTACAAAGGAGAAAATATACTTAGACTATGATTTCAATCAAATTTGAAATGTTTATAGGCCAACTTCATACCACTAAACCAACAAAAGTAAGCAACTTTAAAAGGTCTTCAAAAACCTCTAAAACTCACCAAATCGAATCTAGGATCTCAAATTTTTTTCCGGGGGCAAGCCCCCGGACCCCCACTATTTTGGCCCTACCCGCGAGTACCCGGCAATGTTTATGAAATACCCAGTGAACATTTTTTCCTGGGGAGAACACTGAGCTCTATTATATTGATCACACTTTCGCGAGTCTGACACAATTTGATTTGTTCTTCTAGCTCCTTTGGAAGCCGAGATACTGTTTTCATGAAATATTTTGTTAGTTGATAACAATTGATCGTCAATGACAATTTCTATTGATTGAAACTTAAAAGGGATTTCCATCGTTTCCGGTGCAATTTCAAACCTTACTGTAGCCTACATCTCATTTCCCACCTAATCTAATATAGCCCTGCTCTGCTATGAGTTTGACATGATGTAGGCGTAGGGAATCTAAACGAAATTACGGGAATCAACTTCAATTCAAGAATACAGCTGCATTAAAGTTACTCAAATAATTATTATGACATTTGAGATTGTTATGTAATAACTATAATAATAATAATAATAATAATAATAATTATAATAAAAAAAAAAATGATAATAATAATTTTTTTTTCAAAGACAAATACAGGATTAAAAACAATAAAAACAATCATAATTACAATAATCATGATTAGAAGATCAGCTTGAGGCTCTGGACATAGTTTGATATAGTCATCGAACTAAGATGGTCAGGTTTCTTGTCCTGAAACTGTATCTTCACAGGGATCTTGCACTCCGTCGATTCGTCATGATTTTAGAATTCGACGGAGAATGAGAATAATAATATCAATTTAATTCTGCGATATTGTATTGACCAATCATTATGCATGATATCAGCATGACAGCATGATATCTATTCAGATCTTATTGTGATACTACAAATTAGTATGTGATAAAAAACATTTAAATAAAAAAAGGATATATGTAACATTTAATCAAGGGAAAACCATCGAACCAAGCTAACTTGAAAGCAACAAATTCAAATAACAAACATCACATTGAAAATTATAATGCTTTTTTGATTTTAATAAAATTAATCCAACCATACAACAAAAATGCATGCATGCTTACTGGACCACTACATAAAAATCACGAGGCTGCAATACGAGGGAGCAACCATCTGCGATTCATAAATGCTCCTTGTATACTCCACCAATGATAACTTTTAGGAATGGCTACATGAGGAACAAAAGCAATCGAATCGTCAATCGTCAACGAAATGTACGTGCATTTAGGCGGGAGTGCCTGTCTGGCCTGGTTGTAATAAAGAATGCATTATGGGAAAAGGATCCACTACCATACAAGAGTGTCGGGCTCTGGGACAGGCATTGCTATTTTGAATTGATTTTTTTAATATTTGAAATAGATGTTTTTTATTTTTCGAAAGTTTGTTTAAATCTGTAATTCCTGAATAGGTATTGTATTTTTTCCGCATAATAATTATGTTTAGCTATGCCAATGAGTGTGAATTTATTTAGATTGTCGTTTCTAGTGTCATGTTTATTATTATTGGTTATTATCGCATTTGTTCCATAATTATTATCTTTTATGTTGTATTGTACTATTTATTGTAATTATAGAAAATTCCTAGTATGGTACTATAAATAAATAAACACTAGAAAACGAATATAAATTTCGATAAGGTTTGGCATCTGGCACTGATACTTTATTGAGAAGAACCGAGAAGAACATCGTCATGTAGATCAGGAGTTTATGGGTGCGCTCTACAGTACGGGAAAATGTTTAGAACTGTTTACTTGTTTACATCAATAGCACAATACTTGTGCCTAAGTGTTTTAAATAAGCTAAATAACTTTGAAGTATAAACATGAAAATTAGTTTTCCTTTATTTCGGTACGGATAAATAGATCGTCTCGATCGCTGAAATGAAAGGAACGGACAACTGAACTTATCATAATATTAAAACGTAAAACGCATTTGTGTATAAAAAAATAGCATTTTTAAATGTACAAAGCCAACATTGGTATTTATTAAATAATTATATGCAGGCTTATATTCCATTTGTTTGTGATTGTGACTATGGCGGCCTTCAGTCAAGATTGCCGGTGGCGGGAGTCAGGTTGGGTAGCGACGCAAAGCAAAATAACATTCGACACTCCACGTCGAAAATACCTATGTACAATGCGTCGAATATGTTGAATATTTGCGTCGAAAAATAAATAATTAGTTTTTTTTGTACAATTAAAATATTCCAGCCAACCAACAGACCAATCAACTCAACATTCAAATTAAGATATTATTTTATGTTTGCACTTATTACGAGGAAGCTGCTTAGATGAAGGCGGCCACGGACAGACTCCGTCCAACCCGCCTGTCGCTGCTTACTAATTCTACGATGACCTTGCCCCTAGAGATTTTCCACACATGCGTTATCTCTCACTAATTTTATACGACTCAACAAAGCATAGTAGTCAAGAACTTGAAGCAAAGAAAACAGGCATCGTCCTAAGATCCCAAGGTCATACGCTTTCCACAACGTAAATAATACCGACAAAGCCAAAAGCCCCCCAGCTGTTTTTCCTCACGCTCACTCCACACATTGTGCAAAATATATGTTGATTACGTAAATTACGTTAATTATGTATGTATTTGAAATAAGCTAGAGCACATGTAATGAATATTTACATTAAATCTCTGTAAATCATCACAAAATATGTAAATCAAATTTGTTCTATAAATTCTAGATCCCCTATTATTAAATTCCCTCTAGTATTTCTCGATTTGGTTAGTCGGGAAACACTCCCGTAGGTGTAATCGTCGGTAGAACCCATGCTGGTCAGAACCAGCCATAGGTAAGGGGAGTAAGAAAGGCTTCTTACTTCGCGGTCGACATCGTCTTTGTCATTGTTCGTTGTGTTATCGTCATCGTCGTCGGGGAGGTCGTTATATGGGGATGGGGATGACTCCCCGACGACGATTACCACAGCTCACGTCAAGATTTTGGGAGTACTGTTACTCGTACAGAAATGAAAGAAACCGGAGACACCAAAGAGTTGAACAACTTTTGGGAAAAGTAGATCTTACATCTGTAATCATTCAATACGACAACGTGAGAAACTACGTCACTTTACCGGAGAGGTCTTATTGCACCACCTGTGACATAATTTTTGTGATTTCTTGCTTTTTAATTCATGACATATGACAAATACGGTAGAGTTATATAATTTTGTTTATTTAAAAGTGAAATATGTTAGGTAATTATTACTTATGGTAAAACAAGTCACTGGAAATAATTTCTATTTTAGTTTGTCGACAATGTAATGTAATAGGTACACTAGGCATCATATTATTTGTTACATCAGAATGTGACGTTGCATCGATGTCGGCTACCCAGTGTTATTTTTTTTTTGTTTGGATTAAGGACGCGTCAACCGTTAGGTCATAATGCACCCTCTACCTAAGGGAAGGGGGGGGAGGAGAGGCCCATGCTGGTCAGAACCAGACACGGGTTAAGGGAGGGAGTAGGGTTTCTCACGTCGCGGTCATCATCGTCTTTGTCATCCTTCGTTGTGTCTTTGTCATCGTCGCCGGGGGTTCGTCAAGGGAAGGGGGCAAGGTCCCCGACGACGATTGCCAGAGCTCGCCTCTAGTTTGGGGGAGTAAGATACTCCGCTCTTTTTAGCTGATATTTGCGAGGTGGACTTTTTCTCTTGAATCGCCTTTTACGATTAGCAGAGCCATGCTCTGGGCCAAATTCTACCCCGGGCCCAGACGGGGGTTACGAGGCACGAGTTTGGGAAACAACATATTGATGCACGGTTAGAGGTACCCCATGTAAAAATATTTGATATCCAAAAGGAAGTCAAGTAGTATCTGAATAGTATCGGAGGTATCTATTAAGTATTTAGTTAGTTTCCCGAGGTATCCATCATAATTTGGATACTTTTTTTAGCTATCCAGTTAGTATCCAATTCATCCATTTGATATCCTTTTTGTATCCATTTGTAATCCATTTTAGTACTCTTTCCTTATAGTATCCAAAAGATTAAAAATGATATCCAATTGGATATCAATTGGAAATAGTGGTAAATACTAGTTTTTATTTGGAACCAAATAGTATCTAATAACTATCCAAAAGACTTCCAATTGATATCCACATGGAAACTATTTGGAAACGGTTTGGATACAATAGTTTAATTGAATCCAAATCATGTCCAATAGGTATCCAAACATTTCCAATTGATATCCGCATGGATACGAATTTGAAAATAGTTTGGATACTAGTTTCATTTTGATCCAAATAGTTTTTAATAGGTATCCAAAACATTTCCAAGTGATATCCTCATGGAAATTATTTGGAAATGCTTAGGACACTAAAGTTTAGTTTATCCAAATCATGTCCAATAGGTATCTAAACATTTCCAATTGATATCCGCATGGATACGAATTGGAAATAGTTTGGATACTTGTTTCATTTTGATCCAAAAAGTTTTCAATAGGAATCCAAAACATTTCCAAATGATATCCTTATGGAAAATTATTTGGAAATGGTTTGGATACTTTAGTTAAATTGAATCCAAATCATATCCAATAGGTATCCAAACATTTCCAATTGATATCCGCATGGATACGAATTGGAAATTGTTTGGATACTAAAGTTAAATTTAATCCAAATCATATCCAATACGTATCCAAACATTTCCAATTGATATCCGCATGGATACGAATTGGAAATAGTTTGGATACTAGTTTCATTTTGATCCAAATAGTTTTCAATAGGTATCCAAACATTTCCAAATTCTATCCTTATGAAAATTATTTGGAAATGGTTTCGAGTTAAATTGAATCCAAATATTATCCAGTAGGTATCCAAATCGTTTCCAATTGATATTCACTTGGAAATATTTGGCAACGGTTTGGATGCGATATTTAAATATATCTAAATAGGTATCCAAAATTCTTCCAATTGATATCCATGGATTAAATCGAAAATATTTTCAGCCAAATAGTATCAAAAATACTTCCATCTGTTATCCACAGGGAATTAATAATTGGATACTAGATTGAAATTTAATCTCTAAATACTATCCAAAAAGTATAAAATATACTAGCAATTAATATTAATGGATATTAAGTAGAGAACGAAGATCTTTGTTCACTTAGACTAATACATGTGTACAAGTAAACACCTCTTCGTGACGAGGGAGTGAATAGTTCCAAAGGCTAAAACATAAGGTATAAACTGAAAAATAAAATAGAATGTGCATTACGATAAATTGTAATATAAAACGCTGGCATATGGTATGATATGATTATGAAACCGTGTTAGTATTGAATGTAAAATATACGTGTAGGGAATATAGTACTGATCTATAAGGCACACTAACTGTTGGAAGTGGAGGACAAGGGTTAATCTGATAGGAAATCCTTTAGCGAGTAAAATGCTCTTTATTAGAAGACTAAATCAAAAATGAAAAGTTCGTTTTGCATCTGTATGTATGATGCATGCACGTATTGAAAAAAAAAACACACTGATGTTGTATTTCTAAACTATTGGCCTAAATTGCATTTTTAATACCAATTTGAATTTAAAAAGGTAAAATTATAACATGTATGCTTTAACAAAAATTAAAATAATATTATGTTCGTTCTCCCCTGTTATATTTCAGTGTAGGCCTACTGTATACATTTGAATTAGCGGCACGCAGGTCGTAGAAAGATCGCGATTGGTCAACGACTAGTAACAAAAGGTTGCCAACTTCAAGGACTTGTTTCAAGGGTTTCAAGTTTGTTTGGCGACAGTTATTTTAGTTTGGGGACTGTCGACTTTATAGAGATTTTGATATTTATCACAATGATTAGTAAACTACAATTATTTTTAGCTTTCTATTAAAATGAACGGTACAGACATTACGCTTATTTAAGAAACTTTCGATGTTAATGTTGGCTCCTACACTTGCACCGCAGATGCCAGCTGCTTGAGCTTGAATATAAATGGCAGTTTGATTTTGTTTTTGTATCGGTATAAGGTCCAAATGTTGACCTAAATAGTCAAAATTATAGATCTCTAGCGATCTCTTGTTTACCCGAACGCTAGACTTTTTACTTGACTATGTCTAGGTATAATATAAGGTATGTAATCAACATGGTGTTTATTATGTTCAGCAGGTAAGGATCGGATACTGGTTTATAACAGTTCTTTTGATAACAACTTGGCGAAAGTTTCCAATTGGATTGCACGTTTAATTCCGAAGTAGGTGCCTACTTTATTGCTAGGCCTAGGGCCTAGTAAGGCCTTTACCTTGTGGGCCTATACCGACGTTTTGCCTCAGGCTTAAATCAATTGAAATTCACTAGAAACTTAATAAAATTCTAGCGACTTCACTTTCACCCAAGCCAAGCTTAACAGTACAATCATAGCCTAGGCCTTGGCCTACCTAAAAGGTTGGGGTTGGCCGGTTGACCTCTAGGCCTAGGCGCCAATGACCTACTTGGCTTCAAGGGCCCAGGTTTTAGACTGGAGGAAGAAGCTTGTTTGAAGAATTGGGGGTGTAGGGGCTTGGGGCCTCCGAGCAATTCTAAAGCTTACTAGGCTAAGCCCGTAGGCCTAGCTAGCCTAGGCCCTACCTCCTATTCAGGTTGAATACAAATAAATGTCCCACCGTCAAAGGGGGTTGGAAGTGGATTTTTACTGTTCTGTCTAGGCCTAGCCCTAGGCCTAGCTTCAAGAAATTAAAGTTGAATGACTCTCTAGGCCCTTAGGCTTGGCTACTTAATTAGCCTATAACCTACTGTTAAGCCTAGGCCTACGTACTAAGTCTAGTGTCATTTGTGCCATGCATTTGGTCAAGTTGAATATGTAGGCCCCCTATGCATGCCTTCCTACATCCTGTAGCCTCTAAACAAGATGACCTTATTTTGCAGTCTAGGTTTCTTGGGTCTATTAACATAATGATAAAATGTGCATATCACGTGGTACGGTATAACTTTGTGATGGAAAGTGTAAACGTTGACTTATGTAGGCCTACCTACTGCAGTCTGCATAGGCTACCAAGGATCACAACTTACAGAACTCGGCCTAAATACAGGTATGTAGGCATACAAAAAGTAGGGCCTTCGTCTCTTGACTATCTGATCATCATATAACCGGTCGTGGATACCTTCCTACTAGGACAAGATGCAATAGCTGATCCGTGTATTTAAAGTTTAAGTTTAAATCTTGTCTAGAAATACTAAATGCATGGGCCATAGGGCCTACATAGACCTATACGTAAATGTATTTGTCAATGACCATTCAGTTTCAAATACAGTAAGGCATACACATTGTGTTTTTAGGCCTAGTTAGTGGGTGATGTTGCTGCATGCATCTTGAATTGTAGAAGCTTCCTTCTGTAGTAAGTTAAAAATAAACAAATATTAATTTGTGTTAAAAGGCATAAAGTAGGCCTACATATGCAACAAAATATAATTATAAACACATTTATTATTTGATTTGTTCCCTTCGGCTTGCTTCACGGGCTGTTGTGAATGTGAAGGAATGAATGTGAATGAATTAGTTAGTGGGGTTTTAGGGCACACAACAGTAAAGTTATCAGTGCCCATTAAGTATAAAACTTAACACCCAAATATATTCTCATGTAGGCCTACCTACATATTATATTGAATAAATTGAGGTAGGGCCCTAGCTATTAGGTTTAGACTAGGGCCAAACTATTTCTGGCCAAAAACATGGGTAGGCCCCTACCTACCATATCACAATATATAGGCTATTGATTATTGTCAGACCCTATATGAATACACTACATGTAACAAAACCCAATACATTAACTTATCTTATCAGTAGGGCTCGGATTTTTATGTGCTTAAAAACGTCAAAATATGTATTTTATATTTGCTTAAAAACCTAAAAAATATGTGCTTAAAAATACAAAATAAAGTGCTAAAAAAATTGTTTACGTACCATCAGTGTTCGCAGCACAATATGAGCATAAATTAATCAATCATGTCAGGTGCAATATAATACCAGAAAGAAAAAAATAAGTTGGTACTAAAACAATTTCATTGTTGCTGGATATATTGTAGCAGTTTCAAACATTGTCACTTTTTAATACCACCTTGGACTAACTTTTGTCTTTATATACCCCCGACCCGTTGCAGTGTACCACAATCCCCATTTTCAAATGTTCAAATTTAATTGAATGTCGGTTTTCCGGCGAGCACATTTTGTATTGCGAAAAACTTTGCTCTATTTCACACGATGTAACGGGTGCAAACTTAAACTTCGCAATATCAGACAACGAAAACTCTTCCTCGTTGGGGCTAGGTGTCCATCACCTTTTAGAATAGGTAGCACTTATCGAACAAGTTTTGTAAACCAATATGTTTAGACAGCACCGAGTTAAGTTTATGCAATTTTGAAAATGGTTTGGAAAGTAAAATTACAGTTCTTGATTTTATTGAAGGAAAGAATAGTGGATTTTTTGTTTAAAATATGTGATTATGGCAAGGATAAGAGAAATATGTATTTATTAACCAAGTATAACATGCAAAAATATTTGATTAAAAAACCATATATTTGAGATCACAATCGAACAATTCGTGAAGAATGGGCATAGGTTTGAGAACCTTATAAAAATATTTAAATACATAAGAATCCTAGCCCTACTTATCATCGAAACCCTTAACGTTAGTGTCTTCTCGTTACCGGCAATTGTGCATCGACCTTTACTGATGTAGGCCTACCGGTAATCAGTAATTCCATCCCATAGGTCTACTAAAGCAACTTTGTATTTAGGCTAGGCCTAGGTATTTAAAAAAAGTGTCAAATGGTTTTAAAAAACTCATGATAATTCCCAACACTACCGTAGGAACAGTTAGGGCCTATTGATACTCCTCCATGTTTTAAAATGTTAGTTTCATATTTTCTCAACAAATGGCTAGGTAGGTTGGTTACATAGGCTAGGCCTCCTAGGCCTAGTGCTAGTGATGGGAATTTTCATGAAAATGTATTTCATTTGAACATTTTCATACAAAAATTCAAAAAAATTCTATATAGGCCTACTTTGTTTAGGCCTAGGTAGCTCTGGTGCCCCAAGAACTTGTGTTAAGTAAGATCTTGCCAAGATCTTGCATTGAAATAAGATCTTGTTTATTTCTTGGCAAGAATAATAGATCTTACAATACAATCTTGCCAAGATTTTTCAGCAGGGAGCCTAGGCCTACTGGTTAAGTTGCTAGTAGGCCTAATGCAACAAAAATATTTGTTTGCACATGTAAACTTTGAAACAAAATTGTTGCTTCCTAGGAAATTTAGATAGTCTATGGTGCTAGGTTGGACGCTTGTCATGGCCAGCAATAAAACATACCTAAGGGTAATTCCATGTCAAATCAACCAGGCTATTCCATGACCATCTCCGATTTTGATGAAACCTGGCAAATCTACTCTTACTAACATGTAGATTGATAATGCAAAATTTTGTATTCCTGACGCGCTTAGATTTTTAGTAATGCCCCGCTCAAAAACTCAAATTTGGCGACGCCGAGCGACGTACCGTAATTGGCAAGTTTTAAACCGTTGGACGTAAAAGGCTAATTTTTTTAAAAAATGAAGAGTTTTTTATTGGCAATTTAATTTAGGCCTATATGTATTTGAAATTTGAATGCATTCCTGATTGTGAAACCATGTAAAAAAATCAAAATTTGTTTTGAAAACTACCCAACGAGAAATAGTATCTTTTAAATAAAAAAATAATAAATCGTGTTTTTGTGAAGATGTTTTTTACATGTACCAAAAAATTTAGGGTGGGATGGCATTGGGATCATATATCACAGGGTCATGCACCAAATATGTATAATGTGTCAGCAGTCTATTATCTGTGGTATCAGTTTTTACCTTCCGTTTTTATTTTTCAAAGAAATTAATTGCGGCAAATTTCAATTTTATCTTCCATTTCCAATGTCTTTGAAAAATAAAAACGGAAGGTAAAAATTGACACATAGGCCTAACACACATTTGGTGCATGACCCTGTGATATATCATGAGCCCAATGCCATCCCATCACAAATTTTTTTGTGCATGTAAAAAACATCTAAACAAAACCATGTTGTTTTTTTTTTTAAATTTAAAAGATACTTTTTCTCGTACTGTAGATTGAAAAGTAAATTTAGATTTTTTAACATGGTTTCACAATAGGAATGCATTCAAATACACATAATTTAAATTGCCAATAAAAATCTCTTTAATTTTAAAAAATAGACTTTTACGTCCAATGGTTTAAAAGTTACCAATGCAGGTACGCCACTCGGCTTTGCCAAATTTGAGTTTTGAGCGGGGCGTTACTCGAAAACTAAGCACGTCAGGAATACAAAATTTTCCACGATCAATCTAGGCCTACACGTTAGTAAGAGTAGATTTGCCAAGTTTCATCAAAATTGGAGATGGTCAAGTTTTATTTAATGATCGGCTTGGTTAATTTGACATGGAATGACCCCTGAGCTACTCACTGGTTAGGACACGAGGTTTTTATTTATTTATGAAATTTACGGGTAGGCCTACTTACATTATAAAGTGAGTTCCTACGCAGGTATTTGTGGTAGAAACAAATTAAATCACTGTTAAAAACAGTAAATTAATATAATAAATAAATAATTTTAACAGTACTAATTCATTGTTTTAATGGGCCAAATTTAAACAAGTAGACCTACATGTAATTAAGTTCCGCCACAAATACCTGCCTCTGGATTCCCATAACTACATTTTATATATTTACATTTATAATGTTTTGGAAAACTAAGTAGATAGGCCTAGTAGGTATATTTCTGAATTTTTGTTTTTTAATCAATTATGTTGAGTGAATTTCAAAAACGCTAAGCTTAATGGGGGGGGGGAGGCTCACCCTGCTCCTCCCCCCCCCCCCCCCGCTGCGCACGACTATGATAGCCTAATGTATAGGCCTATACAAGCAAAATATACCTTTTTATATTTGACCAACTTTTGGGTCAATTGACCAATTTTAATTTGACCGGTCAAAGTACCATCCCTAATAATATACTCACAACTTTATTCCTCAGATTCAACCCCCAATAAATGACATTCATGAGAGCAATGCACTTGACCCAAATGATGAGAATGAGAAAGATCGATCTACAGAGAATATTGTGGAAGTGTTCGAGGCCAAGACTTCACGAGATAATTTTGTGGAAGAAGATGAGCCATTTTGTGTACTATCCAAAGAATACAAAAAAAAAATAAAGTCATAAAAATTATTGCATCTTAATTAACATTTGGTAGTCAAGTTTTAGTACAGGAGCATATGTAGAAAAATCGCTCCCCGTGGCGGTTTTCTTGAAGAAATTGGGATACTGTTTTTATTTCATCAGATACTACTTCCACATGAATAATTTCAATGGTGTCAATCCTTGGCCAGTGGCGTATAGTTTTGGTGACGTCATCAAGATGCCCGCCATCAAAACCAATAAATTTGACCATATATCCGTACGGAACTTTCATTATACATATATTATGAGCTTATAAAAAAAGGCAAAATTCAAGACTAATTTTGGAACGATGACTTCAACCACGTTGAAGGATGAGCGTTTTTTTTAAAGGTTAATTGAGACATATACAATGCATTTAAATTTATTTGATTAGTTTTGACGTTTTTATCAACTATTTTTGTTTTTAGTTTAATGCTCAGACGTGTAAACAACCGACAATGCAATAATGTAAATAAATTTGAAATTTACAACAATAGTTTTTGGCGAAAAAAATATTTTTGCTTAGCAACGAAACTACACGATTGTTAAAAATCATACTTGAAAGTGCTATTTTATCGAGAAGTATAAGTTCGATGTTGCTCATAATTGGTACAGTTCTTAGTATACTACTCATAAAGGTTTCCTGAAAATTCCAGTAGGATCGGAGTAAACAATGTAGTTAGAAAAGATTACAGAAATGCTTGTAAACTAGGAAAAAATCGTAAATGTAAGATTTTTATGACAAATAATTCTTCAATTGCTATAAAATATCTTTGCATTTTCTACTGTAACGCAGATTAATATTCTGCATTTATGCTTTCCTTTTTTTCCTCGGATCATACGGTAACACAGCGTTTATATGTATTCGTACTAGTACTAAAAATTGTTTTCAACGCCATCTTCCAAGAGCATAAAATATCTTCATTTTCAGAGTCTGTTAAATCTGTTGCACTATGAGAGTCATAATTGTCACAAAGTTCATCATTACCTTCACACTCGCACATATTGGTACAAGGTAGTTGGTTTGCTAAACATTTGCAAGGTGGACGACATCTGTTTTTCATAAATGAAAATAGTATCAGTTGCACAAGCACAAGGCAGTTCACAACGAACCGGAGTTATCTTTCCATCCTCCATGTTCCATCCGTTTCCAATGATGGGAGATGGAATAGTTGGCAGTGCTTGGTCATCTTGGTTCCAAATCATGACCTGGTACTTTAATCTTTGAATTGCAGGAAAAAAACTCGTTGTAAGTGGTAGTTTTTCTCAGCTCGTCTGCTCATTGGAAAACATTAATCATCGCATTTCGCCAAGCACGGTTATAAAGGTTCCAGGCTGATAGACTTGGCAAATAGATGCTTCCATCTTGTCCTGTACTTGTTCAGTTTTTTGTTTTTTTGGATTAAGGACGCGTCAACCGTTAGGTCATAATGCACCACTCTAGCCTAAGTGATATGGGGAGGTGGAGCCCATGCTGGTCAGAACCAGCCACGGGAACGGGTAGAAAGGGGGGATTCTCACGTCGCCGTCGTCATCACCGTCTTTGTCATCGTTCGTTGTGTCATTGTCATCGTCGTCGGGGATGTCATCAAGGGAAGGGGGAGGTGTCACCGACGACGATTGCCAGAGCTCGCCTCTAGTTTCGGAGAGTATGATACCCCGCTCTTACTAGCTGATGTTTGCGAGGTGGACTTTTTCTCTTGAATCGCCTTTTACGATAAGCAGAGCCATGCTCTTGGCCTATTCTACCCCGGGCCCAGACGGGGGTGTACTTGTTCAGATATTGTTTCTTGTGTCCCTTGAGCAGTAAGGGCCTAAAGTGTGTCTCCTGTTGCGGTGGTGAATGTAGATTTTGCCTTTCCGTGATAACACGCCGGTTGTGTCACATCCTGTCAAGGCATGAAATGCAGGTAATGCAGATACGCCTTGACGTAGCCCAATGACATGTTTACATGTCTGCGATTGAAATGGTGGTTTTTGAGTAGAAGTCTCGAAGGGGATGTTGGGAATATCGTCTTATAACAAGTATCAATACATCTGTGTCCTGTGCAAATATGAAGAGTTTCGTGCATCCCCTTTTTTATAAGCATTGATTCCATGTAAAATCATCTTCGTGTCTGCCTCTTCTTGTGAACTGCGAAGACAGTCCAAAGAACAATGTGAAGATGCTACTTCTGTACGCCACGCCAATACAAAATCTTTGTTTGTCCTTTTGTGCATGCTTGAAGTGATATTTGTGATAGATCGGCCGTTTCATTCATCTTTAATGCTCGAATGTGAAAGTAACTTCTCCATAGTAACATTAGCGATGACTGTGCTGTCCATGATTTTGTAGTGGGTCGGTGCATGCCCTTCTAGTCTCTTAAGCCGTGTCATGCTCTTGATAGAGTTCTCTTTATATGTATCAAAAACTAAGTGCACTTCACCATATTTCCAGTATTTACCTTTATTTTTTAAATGAGTTATTTAGCCAGATCTTTGCATGTTTTAATACACTTTGACTTTTCTAGAGCTTGTAGTTCTGCCATGCCATCAACAATTGCGACAGACAAATTTCCTATAAGGGTAGTATTGCTAACTGATGTTAGACGAGTTATTGTTTGTTCATTGTCTGAAGTGAAGTTTTGATCTGGTGGTGGTAGTTGTGTTGATGGAATTGACCTCAAGATTTCAATTAATTTACCTTTTTTCTGACAAAAATCCATTGTTCCATCAGCATTAAATAGTGATCGTGGCACAGCGGGAGAATTCGTAAGCCCCCAATATATTTTGTAAATCTACTTGGTGCTGTGATCTGCTTACCACAAGTAGCCGGGCAAAAAGCGATCTGTCGGCATACGGTACTTCCCAATTTGAATTTTCTTTTCTTTTTTGCCGTCGAACACAGATTAAGTTAATTCATTTTGACAGGTTCTCATAAATTCACGGTGCTAATTTCTACGATGAGTGTTTGAGCTTTGAAGTCGTCGTACATTTTAATACCAAGATTGTGGAGCTGAACCACATATTTCGTAATATTTTCATTGAAAATGCCTTAGTTGCGATGTTGACAAATTCAGGTCCAGAAACATGAAAATGGATTTCCACTCCGTTTTAGTTCAGCACACAATTTGTGAATCGCAAAATCTTCCCTGGTTACTGCAGTTTTTGGATTGTAATGTGACTTGAATGAAGATATGAGCTCTGGTACTCCTGCCATGCGTGAAGTCTCTTCAGATATTTCATTAAGCAATAGCGCCGTAAAAAGTATCTTGCAAGCGCTCTGGGGTGTTGTGTTATGCCTACTAACCTCCAGTAACCTTCAGTGCTCTATTCTGATGTTCAAGAGCTTCGTCAGCACCAAGAGCGCAGAATGGAGAAGCAGTTTTCCTGACAACCCAGTTCCCTTTTCAAACTCTTCCCATATTGCTGGATCTGACACTTTCAAAACACTCATTTATGAAATGTATAGTATGCCATCATCGCGGAGTAATTACGTAAATCCAATGCAAAGAAGTACCCAATGATTGATTTTACTGACGAAAATGTGTTAATTCTAGTCTCCACATCCTACAGAACTTGTTTAATTTTAGCAAACATTTCACCATCACCATGTATTCTAGCATCATCTTAAATGTTTGGGTTTGACTGCCCCTGAACATTGTGAAATTCTTCCATTTTTTCCGAGAGATTACATTCATCAATGGTTAAAAGGAGGTCTTCTGTTTGATTTTTGTTGATACATTCGGAGTTTAGTTCTGTAACTTTGCTTACAATTGATGCACATGGATGCTTCCCAAAGAACTCTTCTAGGGAGGCTTGCATACAGAGCAAAAAAAAGTACGTTTATGGGCTTCTACAGCATGCCAAAAAATGTTTCCCATGATAATTTGTTGTACAGTGTTTTCACTGAACCAGACACCCCACATTTCTGGAATACCAGATCCGTCAATAAAACTTCCGATAGCACGAATTAATGCCATACATATATGCAGACTCACCAGGTCTTAAGACAAATCGATCATGGATATGAGGTTATGACATTATTAGTTACTGCACAGGACGATAGAGGCCTATATCTAGTGATACCACACTTGTATTCTGTTACACAAATGTGTTTCGTCAAATTTTCCAGATATGTCAAGAAAGTCAACTGAATGGAACGATTTTTTGGCGTTACTGGTATAATTGGCAGTAAGCATATACGAGTTATTTATGCATGATTATTATGTTAAGATAAAGTCATGCAATACAGGGTATACATGAATACGATACAGGATGAAGTAGCAGTACTAATGGCAGAAATGGTTGCAACTTTCGGGTTACTTAAGTTTTAAGTTATTTGGTGCGGAACCGCATTATGCGCCACTCTAGCCTAGGGAATAGAGAGGGGGAGGGGGGACAGATCTATGCTTGAATGATCCAGCCACAGGTGGGGGCGCTCCATAGTGATATTATCAATTCCGTTGATTATGACATTTTATGGACTTCAAACTTAGACATGCGAAGATATTCTATCGCAATTGAAGAATTATTTGTCATAAAAATCGTACTTTTACGATATCTTTTCTAACTACATGTCTACTCCGATCCTACTGGAATTTTCAGGAAACTTTTATGAGTAATATACTAAGAACTGTACAAATTTTGAGCAACTTCGAACGAATACTTCTCAATAAAATAGCACTTCCACGTATGATTTTTAACAATTGGTAATTTCGTTGCTAACAAAAATATTTTTTTCGCCAAAAACCATTGTTGTAAACTTCAAATTTCTTTACATTATTGCATTGTCGTTTGTAAACACGTCTTGGCATTAAATCAAAAACAAATTTAGTTGATAAAAACGGCAAAACTAATAGAATAAATTCAAATGTATTGTATATGTCTCAATTAACCTTTGAAAAAAAACGCTCATCCTTCAACGTGGTTGAAGTCAGCGTTCCAAAATCAGTATTGAATGTTGCCCTTTTTCATAAGCTCTGATAATATATGTATTATGAAAGTTGAAAAATTAAAATCCGTTCATAAATAACGGATATATGGTCAAATGTATTAATTTTGATGGCGGCCATCTTGATGACGTCACTAAAAACTATACGCCACGGGCCAAAGATTGACACCATGGAAATTATTCATCTGGAAGTAGTTTCTGATGAAATAAAAACAGTCTCCCAATTTCTTTACGAAAACACCCACGGAATTACAAACGCTCCTCTACTAGTTAACAAGTATGAACTATGTTGGATAATAATAGTGCACCTTTAAACAAAAAATTACAGCATTGCCTTGTACCCTAACTTTTCAAAAGGAACTGTGTGTTGAATATTATAAACCAGTGGTAAAAATAAAAATGTGGGCATTGTCCCCATTTTGTACAACTAGTATTGCACTAATTTATATTTATTTAATTAAACCCAATTTGGTCCAATAAATTGGATAATACGTGGATGGCAATATTTTGATTGGATATTATGTAGATACCATCTAGACACTATTTGGATGGCATAACTTTGGGTGGATATTATGTGGATACCTACTAGATACTATTAGGATGGCATTCTTTGGGGTGGATATTATGTGGATATTAACTAAATACTATTTGGATGACAAAATTTTTAGTGGATAATAGGTGGATATTAACTAAATATCATTCGGATGGCATAATTTTGGATGGATATTATGTGGATATCAACTAAATACTATTTAGATGGCAAAATTTTGGGTGGATGTTATATGGATATTACCGGAAAATAATATTTGGATGGCATTATTTTTAGTGATATAATAAGGATACCATCTAGATACTATTTGGATGTAATTCTTTTGGGGTGGATATTATGGGTATTAACTAAATATTATTTGGATGACATAATTTTGGGTGGATATTATGTGGATATCAACTAAATACTATTTGGAGTTTAGACAGCAAAATTTTTGTGGATGTTTTATGGATATCAACGGGATTGGCCTAATATTTGGATAGCAATTCTTTCAAGTGGATATTATGTGGATACCATCTAGACACTATTTGGATGTTATTCTTTTGGGGTGGATATTATATAGATATTAACTAAATATCATTTGGATGGCATTTTTTGTATTGGATATTTTATGGATATCAACTTTATACTATTTGGATCACACTTTTTTGGGATGGGTATATTATATTGATACAAACTGGATACTATTTAGATAGAATTCTTTTGGGGTGGATATTATACGGATATAAACAGGATATTATTTGGATGGAATTCTTTTAAAGTGATATTATAATGATATTAAATAGATACTATTTGGATTGCATCATTTTGGGTGTAAACTATATGGATAATATTTGGATGCATTCTTTTGGAAGTGAATACAATATAGATTTCAATTGGATAATATTTGGATAGCTATTTTTTAGGGCAGGGTGGATATTTTTGGAAAGTAATCGGATATCATTTGGATGTCATTATTAATGGTGGATTTTACATGGATAGAGACTGGATATTATTTGGATATCAACAGGATGCTATATGGCTGGAAATTTTGGAGTGGATACAATATGGATAGCAATGGATACTACTCCATGTGAAACTAATAAGATACTAAATGGATAGATACTAGATACTATTTTTGGTGTCCATGTCATATCCATTATGGTATCAATAAGGTAAGATTTTGACACATCTAATACCTTTTGGATACATCTGGAGGATACTATTTTAATACCAAATATGGATACTAAGTGGATATTATTTTGATATCAAATATTTTTACCTGGGACATCACACGTGTCACATGATCCATGAGGTGAACAAGATCACGGATATTCTGAAGAAGTCGTGAGAAACTAGGGCGCTTCAACCGGTTAGGTCATATTGCGCCGCCTGTGATATTGAAAGTTGACGAGTTGAATTAATGGTGTGTCTAATGATTAGATTCTTTTTCTAAGTGTAAATATAACACAATAAAATCATGATGATAGTAATGACTGAGCAAAACAAAAGTTATTTATGTGAATGAAATAAATAAATTTAAAAAATGTGTACGATGTGAATCAAATTTTGTTAAATAGATTACTTTTGGTTGGCACCTGCATCAATAAAGTTTGTAAATCCAGGACCGGTGAGACAGTATATTCTTACTCATAGCCGGTCATTATCACGTATTGCACTTTGCGGGGAGACCGGTTAGGTTAGGGGGTTAGGTTAGGGTAGGAGCCTCGAGCGAACTCGGACATAGTAATGTCCCGCCGGGGGTAAAGGTATACCATTACACTGGTACCTCCACCATCTTTTCAAAAATTAGTCTTTTGCTAGGAAAAAAGTTTAAATTATTTTTGACAAAATATATCTTATAGCCAAGAAGAAATTTCCGGACCACAACACTAATTGATGTGCCCAAGATGGGGTTTGGTTCATCTTTTTCATCGTTCGTGTTGTCATTGTCGTGATCGTCGTCGGTGAGGTCGTTAGGGAAGGGAGAGAGGCCCCCGCCGACCAATGCCCGAGCTCGCCTACTGCTTAATGTTTGCGAATAGAACTTTTTCTCTTTTCTCGCCTTCTACGACTAGCAGAGCTGTCATAGACACATTCTACCCCAGGCCCAGACGGGCTGGGTCTCTGTGTTGGTCATCACCTGTGGAGTCATCGTCGCCTACGTCTAGGCGGAAGTCAAGGGGGGAGGGACCCGACGACGACTGCCAGAGCCAGAGAGATGGACTTGCCTCTGTCCTTGTCTTACACTTTCAGCATAAGAATACTAATGTTGAGTTCAACCCCCTGCCCAGACAGAGATGACGCGAAGAAGGTCATGCGTTCGAAGCCCGCTATAAGCGGGAGAATTTAACAATGATGTGAATATAAGCCGAGGTAAGAAACTAGGGCTCTTCAACCGGTTAGGTCATATTGCGCCGCCTGTGATACTGAAAGTTGATTAAATGTGTTAATACAGGTGTGTTTGATTATAAGATTGTTTTTTAAGTGTAAAGGCCTATATTATAACAAAATAAAATGTTGACGATAATAGTAATAGCAAAACAATTATTACTTATGCGAATGAAAATAAATAAATAAAAGAAATGTGAAAGATGTGAATTAAATTTTGTTAAAAAGATTACTTTTGATTTATTTTAGATTTTAAATTTAGAAAGTTTGTCGCCGTTATCATGTGATAAAAGTTCTTTATTTGATTGGGAGAGATCAAATTGCGTACGCAAGGCATCATATTTGGATGATGCTGCTAGCATATGATGAACGGTTAAAGGTAAATCACATGTGTCACATCTTAGAACAACCATTTCTCTGGTTAAGAGATATCCGTGAGCTAGATGTGTGTGGCCTATATGAATTCTGGACAATACCACCTCTTCTCTACGTGAGATATACATTTTTTTAATTCTGGTTGTGGTGCGATGTTCTTTCGGAGTTAAAAATGGTAGGAGGTGGTATGATTTGGACTATGTAGTCCTACTGACGTCACAACCGAGGTTTGAAGGAAACCTCGACCTCAGTGTCATTCAGTTTACTTTGAAATACACGAGTGTGTGGACGTGTACTTTGACTTGTTATTCTACGACCTTGTCCCTGTGTTCCTGGTAGCGTAGCTACAACAACTGGCGCAGACGGTAGGACACGGGGCTACGAAGGTTCGTAGAAGGTGCAAGTAACAAGTGTGTAAATGGAAAATTCAAGGTACGTGTGCAAATCCTTGAATGTGGGACAATAATAATGAAAATTATTATTTAAACGTATTATTCCGTTGCCGGGACACTTCAAGTTACCTGTGTTTCACAAATGACTGGTTCCAATTAAATTGGTTGTTTAAACAAGTGCCTGTGGACCGTGATAATTTTCAGCAACAGGTCGATTTATCTTGGTTATTCACACCAACAACCCAAAAAAATGGCGCGTAGAGGAAGACCAGACAGTTTTGATGAAACTAGTGAAGATATTGAAGCGTATTTCGATCGTGTGGAAGCGTATTTTCACATAAATCAGGTGGACGATGGTGAGAAGATCTACGATCTAATTACTATATTGGGGGCCAAGGCATACGACGAGTTAAAAATTGCATGCTTCCCACAACGTCCAATCGAAAAGACGTTTGAAGAATGTAAAAATATTCTCGTGCAAAGGTACAAACGAAAGGATCTGCCTCTGACGCAGCGACTCCGGCTAGCCTCTCGAAAACAACACGCCGGCGAGTCGGTGACTCAATTCGTCTCCGAGCTTCGTCACATCGCGCGTACGTGTGGTTACACGGGGGCGAACGCAGCAGCAGAGTTACAAACTGCATTGTTGCAATCGTTTGTCCAAATATTGCAGACATGAGAATAAAGAAAGAATTAATGTGCTCTGAAAACTTAACATTCGACTTGGCTGTAACATTGGCAAACAAGTTCGAAATGGTGTATGAACAATTAGAGACGTCATCAAGCACACCTTCGGACACGGGACTAGAGGGGGCAGTTCACGCTCTCAAGCTGTCGGAAAACCAGTGCTGTTGGAGGTGTGGGTACACAAACCATGGGCCAGAGGTATGCAGAGCAAGAAGATGGGAATGCAAAACTGCGGCCGTAGGGGACACGTAGCAGCCGTCTGCAGAGAGGTCGACTCCGACGGTATAGGGACCTACAGGGTGAAGATTCACGGCCAAACAACAGTGGGCGTACTACCAGTCGACGACGCAAGAAGACGAGGCTGTCAAACAGCGACGGGAGGTGCACTTGTCATCACAACTGCGTGCATCACGGGGACCCGCAGTACGACTTCGCATCACAACAGTCAGTTAAGTCAGCTGTTGGTAAACAGCGTAACAAAAATAAATGTAATCAAGTAGCTGAAATTTTAGAGTCTGATTCTGAATCAATACAGTCAGGAGAATCTTCAAATAACGGATCAATCAAAGTAATTTGCAAATTATCTTCAAAAATTAATCCATATTCAATTGACGTTGCAATTCAAAATCAAACTCTAAGCATGGCAATTGACACATGCGCTGACGTTTCTATTATGACGTTTTCAGAATACAAAGATAAATTCTCTTCATGTCCACTGTTAAAGACGAAAAAAAACTTAAAACATTCAGTGGCGAACATTTAAATATAGTTGGAAAAATAGTTGTAGATGTGTCATATGAAGGTGTTATGTCAAACTTCCGATAGTTATAGTCAATGTCAACACTAAACAACAAGCTTGTTAGGTAGAAATTGGATCGAAGTTATTAAAATTAACTGGTCGCAAATCCATAAAAATTGTAGGTCGTCAGTGGATACTATAGTTAATAAGATAATCACAACTTCAGATGTAGAGTTTGACGAACAAAATCACAATGAAATTGTGCAACTTATTAAGTCTAAGTACCCCAATCTTGTGTCGGAAGGAGTAGGGGAAATAAAAAATTACGAAGCTAACATTACACTAAAAGCAGGCGCAACCCCTGTTTTTAAGAAAGCTTATCCTGTACCTTACGCACTGAGGGATGCAGTGGAAAAAGAGTTAAATAAGCAGGTGGCAGAAGGAATTCTTGAACCTGTGAGATATTCGGAGTGGGCAACACCTATTGTTGTTGTACGCAAGAGAGATAGCGACCAAGTTCGGTTGTGTGGGGATTTCAAAAAAACATTGAACCCGGTCACTGAACTTGAACGCTATCCTCTTCCGACCTTCGATGAGATGTCAACAAACTGGGTAAACTGTAAATACTTTTCAGTAATTGACCTCAAAAATGCATACTTACAAGTCAAAGTGAGTGAGGCCTCATCAAAGTATCTGACTATTAACACTCATAAAGGACTTTATCGTTACAATAAAATGATTTATGGCTGGAATGGAGCCCCCGCTGAATTCCAGCGCATAATAGAGGAAATAATTAAAGGGATACCAGGAGTTACCGTGTATCTCGATGATCTCTGTGTAGGGGGCGCAACCAAAAAGGAAGCGAAACGCAGACTTTTGCTAGTTCTAGAAAAACTATCAGCGTATTGCATAAAAATTAACATTTCAAAATGTAAATTCATGCAACAGGTAGTTGAGTATGTAGGGCATTTACTTTCAAAGAGGGGTATCCTCCCCTCGCCAAAAAAATTCGCTGCCATACGAGACTCTGGCCCCCCAACAACGCAAGATGAACTTCAAAAGTTCCTTGGTATCCTGAATTATTACCTACCTCATATACCTAATCTATCCACCATATCTAGACCGCTACATGACCTGAATAACAAAGGTCACGCGAGTCTCGAATGGGATGTTGAACACCTCACCGCTTTCAAAGTATGTAAAGAAGCATTTTTGAATTCGCAGGCACTATTACCGTTCGACCCCACAAAACCTATTGTCATATGTGCTGATGCTAGCCCAGTTGGGACAGCAGCGGTTTTGTACCATATAGATGACTACGGCAAAGAACGACCTGTCTTTTTCACCTCAAAATCTCTCACCGAAACCCAAAGAAAATATCCGCAAATAGAGAGAGAGGGACTCGCAATAGTTCATGCTTTTAATAAATTCCATAAATTTATTTATGGAAAACAATTTGTGCTCTATTCTGATAATAAACCTATTGTGTACATTTTCTCTGAAAACAAACAAGTACCAATAACAGCTCGTCAACGAGTGCAACGCTGGGCGTTACAACTTAGTGCATATAAATATGAGCTAAAACACAGAAAGGGCGCAGAAATGTTCCTACCTGATTATTTGTCTAGGAACCCCCTCCCGGACTCTGACCCTGAAGAAGGTTGTGTCAGCTTTATCCAAACAAATATCGAAAAGTTATTACCTTTGAATTGGACACATATAGCAGAACACACAAAGTCGGACCCAATTTTACAAAAAATTCATGAATTTGTACAAAGTGGATGGTCCCAGTCTAATATCAAACCGGAACACAAACCATATCATACACGCCATTATGACCTGACTTCGGATAGTGGTTGTATCTTGTGGGGTGATAGGATAATTATACCAGGTAAACTACAGTATTCAGTGTTAGAATTACTACATCATAATCACCCGGGAGAAACTCGCATGAAACTACTGGCTAGGTCATGCGTTTGGTGGCCCGATATTGACGCAGATATAGTTAGTCATGTACAGTGTTGTAAAGCATGTCAAGCAACACGCAATAGGGAACCATCGCGCACTACTAGTTGGCCTAAAACAACACGTAGAATGGAGAGGATTTACGCAGACTTCGCTCATTTTGATGAGTTAATTACCTTATCATTTATGATTCCTTCAGTAAATGGATAGAAATATACAAATGTAAATCCACAAATTTCAGCACAACAAAAAAAAGGTTTTTCTATGTTTTTTGCTACCCACGGGTTTTGTGAATCCTTAAATACCGATAACGGTCCACCCTTCAATTCTGCATCTTTTGCGGAATTTTGTACTCAACGGGGTATAAACCACATCTTATCCCCGCCCTGGCATCCTCAAAGCAATGGGGCAGCAGAAAAAGCAGTTCAGACGTTCAAAAAATTCTTAAAAAAAGTTTACTCCCAGTCACCAAGGGTACCACAAAATGATCTAGAGGAGAAAATCATGGATTTTCTTTTCTCATACAGAAACACTCCTTGTTCTCTTAATAAAAAGACTCCATCGGAGTTATTTCTGAACTGTACCCCCAAGACCTTAATAAGCCAATTAAAACCTAACGTTAGTTCAAGACAGGAAATCTCTGAATATCAAGAGATTCAAAAAAAGGTGTATGAAATCAATGATGATGTTTATGTTAAGACTAATTTAAATAACATTATAAACTGGCAAAAGGGAAAAGTCCTTGCAAAAATCAGCCCATATATCTATAAGTGTCTGTAAATGGGGTTCAAAGAACATGCCACACCGACCAATTAAGGCTTGATAATGCAAAAATGCATTCAACGAGGTCTAGCAGGGCGCCAATTGGCAACCAAGGAGTTAAGTTGGGCTCACCTTCAAAGCATTTTCTCTCATGTGAGAGAGAAGTAGTTCCCAGGCAAAAGAATAATCCTACTCAGCCCTCCCCACAGGCACAAGTGTTGCCTCTGACACCTTTGTCAGGGTTATCACCCGCATTGCCTGGAAATCCAGAACAACAAACAATGTCTTTCGCAAGGCGGGGTGAAGCCCTAGCAAGCCCAACTAAAACCTCAATGGTTCCATTAAGGCGATCTCAGCGCCAAAAATGGGCACCGAAAAGACTTATTTATAATTAGTGACTCTTGATGTAAGTTCTATGTATGTTCTTCTCTTCATTCATAAAATAAAATAAAGTTTGTATACTAGGAGTAATTTATGATTTGGGAAAGAGATTTATTATTATAGGCTATTGTTGCTATAATTTATCTGTAACTTTACAAATATTGGTGGAAGCATTTTTGTGGTCGTTATTATGTTATATTGTTATATACAACTAAACTTTGCCTATGTATTATTTTCAATCACAATCTATTATTAATTGTAAAATGTATGCTACACATTTTTTTAAATGTGTAGGGGGGAAAATGGTATGATTTGGACTATGTAGTCCTACTGACGTCACAACCGAGGTTTGAAGGAAAACCTCGACCTCAGTGTCATTCAGTTTACTTTGAAATACACGAGTGTGTGGACGTGTACTTTGACTTGTTATTCTACGACCTTGTCCCTGTGTTCCTGGTAGCGTAGCTACAACAGTTTAAATAATACGTTTTTTTAAAAGTTTATTATTGAATATAACTAAGATACGTGAGAGTGTATGTTTACAAAGAAATGTCTCTATTTTATCAAGGAAACTTGGAAACCACGCGCGATTCTCAAACATTTTCGCCGGAGGTGGCTCAGTTGAACGTAAGACGACGTTTAACAACACGACGTGAGAATCTAGGGCGCTTCAACCGGTTATTTTATACTGCGCCGCCGGTGACAGTGTTTATTAAAATATGAGTTTTTTGTTTGTTTCTTACATTGTTTTCTTCGTTAGTAAAAAAAGTGCAGGTTATAGAGATGTTAGTAATACAAACAAACAAAGAGTTATTTGAAGGAAAATAAAATAAATTTGTCGGATGAATTTTTAGGTTTGGTCTGTCACAAAATGGTTTGCTACTATATGATGTATAATTGACGGTATGACACTTTTAAGATGTTCGACAGGCATTGTCCAGTAGTGGCCATGAGTGCCGGCAAGTAGCCATCACTTACATATTGCTGGGATTAAATGAGAGATAATTAAGGTTTGTCGTCGTTATAATATGATAGAATCGAGTCATATGATTGGAAGATATCTTATTGCGTGCACAAGGCATCATAGTTCGGCCAGTTATCTTTTGTTTATTTGGACTAAGGACGCGTCAACCGTGAGGTCACAATGCACCACTCTAGCCTGGGGGGGGGGGGAGGGGCCCGTGCTGGTCAGAACCAGCCACGGGTGGGGAGGAGGGGCCCATGCTGGTCAGAACCAGCCACGGGTGGGGAGGAAGGGGGGGTTTCTCACGACGCGGTCGTCATCGTCTTTGTCATCGTTCGTTGTGTCATTGTCATCGTCGTCGGGGAGGTTGTTAAGGGAGGGGGAGGTCACCCCGACGACGGTTGCCAGACCTCGCCTCTAGTTTCGGGAAGTAATGTACTCCCCTCCTACTATAGCTGATGTTTGCGAAGAGGTCTTATTCTCTTGAATCGCCTCGTACGATTAGCGGAGCCTGGGCCAATTCTACAATCTTTGATGTTTAACTGAACATTTTTAGTTAATTTTGGTTAAGGGTGCGTCAACCGTGAGGTCATAACGCGCTACTGAATGTTCAAACTCAGGACCAGACGAACACAAAGTATACGGCGCTCTGTTCAAACTGGAAGTAGAGTTAACACGGTATTGCTTGCGACTCTCACGCTACCGTGTGAATAAAACTTTTAAGTAAGGATGGCCGGTGTAGGTGACTAACCAGGTTATTAGGGTGTTAGGTAACTGATAAGAAGGTTTCTCAACTTCATTAATTGGGAAACACTCCCGTAGGTCCTGATACCCCGCTGAGATAGATTGTTTAACTTCTGGATTGATGTCCATATGATAAGGAATGCCCGAGCACGCTAATAACAGAGAGAACCAAGTCAACCGTGTCGACGCTGCCACCACCAACGAGCGAGCATTGTCCAAGCACAGACCGTTATTTTAAACAGGAAACACCGACCCAACTTGTTGGACACGATGCCTCACGCTTACCAACATCAGCGAGGCGGACAACGGACCGGTCAGGGGTTGGATTCAGTCTCTCACACGAAAGTATGACTCCAGATTCACTGCGCTCGTCGTGGCACGTGAGTCTAAGAACATGCATGAATTAAATTAATTGATTAAATCACCATTTGTTGTGTAAAGTTAAAACAGCTAAACTGGGAACCATTTGCAAGCTTATTTTACGGGAAAATATATTTGTGGTAGATTCAATTAACGGGAAAGTAACATGAACTTAATTTTGGGACTATGTATTTAAACTAGGAAAACGCTTAAGTCCCGTCGCGTTGATGGATGAGCTTTTTTGGAAGTTTTTAGTTTGCGTGGGATATCTTAACTTTTACAAGTGCTTTGTTTTGTTGCCTACGCATTGAAGGTGATTGTTTGTCAAGCTTCTATTGTTTCTTATCAATTGGTATTATTTATCGTAAAAAAACTTATATTAAAAGCTTTATTTCTATAAATTCTGGCTAACTTTTTCAACTTTTTCTTTCAAAAGACACTACATCACCATAACCTTAATGTCCATGTATAATATGAACGTTGTAGCCCCACCCGTTTGGTCAGAATTGGCCCAAATGGCACGAAAATATCGCACAAAAAATCAAAAAACTTATATAAAAAGCTTTATTTCTATAGATTCTAACTAACTTTTTCAACTTTTATCTTTTAAAAATCAATACATCACCAATACTTTAATGTCCATGTGAAATATGAACGTTGTAGCCCCACCCGTTTGGTCAGAATCGGCCCAAATGTCACGAAAATATCGCACTCAAAATCGAAAAAAATCGTAAAAGTACGATATTCATGAGAAATATTTCTTCGATTGTACCCAAAAACGTAGCAAGTCTAAGTTCAGAGATTTCGAAGGTCCTGTCAAATTTTCATCAAGATCGCATATGCCGTTTGCCCGGTAGAGAGCAAACAGACAAAAATACAAAAAAACGAAAAAAAAACGAAAAAAAAAACACCCTAGCTAAATTTTTTGGGGGGTAAGTGAAATTGAAGTCTTCACTTCACTCACTTCGCTCGCTACGCTCATCCAAAAATTTTACTCGCATTGTTTATATTTGGTACTCCTGTTGGCATTTTGTATGTGCTACTTGGTTGTAACCAACAATTATTGAGATATAAGTAATTCTTCACTTAATTAGTTAATTAATCGGTAAGTTATAAGATTTTTGTTTCATGACATGACATTTTGGATTTATTGGCATTATGTAAGGAAAGTGGTATAATTTTATGACGATCGATCGAGTTTTAGGTATACATTTCAATACATATGTCAAAAGTGGGATAATTTAACTAAAGTGTAATTAATTCGGTGTTTTATTAATTGAATTAATTTTTTTTCATTACATTTATTTGTCTTAAAACAAGCATTAAAATGATACCAATGTCGACCACACTGTGTAAATTTTACACGATTAATTAAGATTATTGTCTGTCATTATTTTGAATTAATTGAATTAATTAAAATAAAAGGAAAATGATTATAATTAACTTTAAGAATTTTTTTTATTCGTTGTCGTCATATTGTTTTTGTGTGATACACTAGGTGACATTGGTACGTGAACAAAATCTTTTAATTGGGATTTAATTAATCAAAATGTTACAAGATTTTTTGTTTCGGGACTAAAAATTTTGGATTTATTGGCGTTATTTTAGTAATGACTGAATATTTTATGACAATCTAGCGAGTTCTGCGTATAAATAATTATATGTATATACCAAAAGTGCTATAATGCCAATACATTGTAATAATTTATAAATATAATTAATTCTATCGTATAAACGGTAAAATTTCTTACGACATTTTTTGTAGAGCATTAAAACCTCATTAAAACAATACCTGGTTTATCCAAATCCGATGATTACTTTTTGAGTAACAGCCATTTTAAGAATTATTTTGGTGGCCATTTAGTGGACGCCATGACAGGTGACTTATTTGCTACCATGCGTGTCCCCCGTAAAAATAACATTCTAAAATATGTCTTTTACCAGCTCCTTAATTTTGGGGCTGGTTTCCGGATTTGAAATGTTTTTACGCTTGTTCCACGGACTACTGGTGTATTGCACGTGTGGGGGTCCATCAGTTTTTGTCTTAGGAATTTGTAAACGGTGACTTTGAAGCCGTCCTAGCAACGAGGTACATAATAAATTTAAAGTTGTTCTGCCTTGTTGATTCTGGCGTTGATCCTCGGGTGTTCGCACTGTCCATACCACTGATTGCTATATTTCCTTAATATCGATCTTTGATTGGTTATCGTTCACATCGTCGATTGCGTCGGGGCCTGCAGGGTTGGTTTGGTCACTTTTGGTTAAATAAATAAATAAATAAATAAATTTTTATTTAGAGTCTACCCACTCAGTTATATAACTGATTTTCAGTGGGGGACTTTAAATCAAAGCGACCAAGCCAACCCTGCAGGCCCCGACGCAATCGACGAGTGAGCGATAACCAACCAAAGATCGATATATATTTTTTTTTAATAGGAAATATAGCAATCAGTGGTATGGACAGTGCGAACACCCGCGAATCAACGCCAGAATCAACAAGGCCGATTCTGAACAACTCTGAAATTTATTATGTGCTTCGTTGCTAGGACGGCTCCAAAGTCACCGTTTACAAACTCCTAAGACAAGAACTGATGGACTTGAGTCCAAATCAGAAGTTAAAAAACTTCTGACTTTAGCGGGAATCGAACCCTGGACCTTCTGCATTGGAAGCAGGTACGCTAACAACAAGACCAACGAGCCACACAAGACCAACGAGCCACACAAGACCAACGAGCCAACTGGCGCCCAACAAGATAAGCACGAACCCAGCCATGGAGGACAGCTAGACATCAGCCTAGACTAGATCCGAGTTTGTGAAGAAACAGTTCAGGACTGCAGTGACTAGGCCATAGATAGGCCTACTATTATACCTTTGGACTAGGCCTACTGCACGTGCGACGAGCTCGAACCCGGCCCACGAGGTAAGAATAGAACCAGACTTGATCATTGTGAGAAGTTGAAATGGAGAAAGATGTGCTTGGGCTGGCAACCCAATCCATCCCACAAATTGATGGACAACAAGATACCATCCTTAAGGTCTTGCTAAAAATGCAAGAAAAAATTGAAAATTTAGAGGGTAGGCTCGCAACTCGCAAGCTCGGGCCGCCATTAGACTTAGAGACCACACCAGAACAAGTACCAGTAGGCCTACAAGCCAATAGATCTGCCAGCGTCAGTAGCCCTAGGTCCCCCAGAGACATTCCACTCAGAGATCTTCTTGCATGGTCAATACCCACATTTAGTGGCCTAGGATTTGAAGACCGGGTGGATTTCTTACGTACTTGCCAGGAGGTATTTACAGACGCGGATATCCTAAATTCGTGCTGGGTGGCTATTGCCACTGGCCATCTCCGAGGAGATGCACAACGTTGGTGGCAAGGCCGCCAATATTCTAGGCCGACATGGGAAATATTCAGATCCAGCATGAATATACGTTTCAACGACCCTTCGCTTATGGAATCCCTGTACGCAGCTTTACATGGAGAGAAACAGAAGAAAGGAATACAAATAGAAACGTTTATTCAACAAAAGGTACTGCTGCATCAACGCCTATACAAGGACCGTCCTGCTTCTGCCTCAATAAGGACAACTATTGAGCTACTTGATAATCGCATACGCCCATTTCTCCGAGCCCCGCTTCCTCAATCAATCGAAGAGCTCACGACTCGAGCTATTCAAATAGAGCGTGATCTCGAATCTGAGGACAGTCCCCGAAGGATCACCGTACCCAGAGAAAACAGGCCATCACAAAATGCACCTCAAGCAGTGGACGTACTACCGGCAAGCCGACAATCAACAGCATCACTGGAAACAACGATGCAACAGTCTCAAACAACATCCAACAGAGACGTTGAATGTTACAATTGCCAAGGATTGGGTCACTACTCCTCCGATTGCGATCAACCTCCTACCATCCGCACTCAAGAAATAAGAGCTGCTCGTCAGGGAAACGGAATGGGGGGAGGCCCTTTGTAGACACCTCCCCAACCAGTGGATTAAAACAAACAAGTGACATCGGACACTGGGACACTTTATACCGGGAAAAATTAACCGAGTTATGTAGAAAGAAAAACTACGAAAAAGATAGTGAATTAACAGAAGAGGCACGGACAACCAGATTAGAACCTAGAATCAGTCACGAGAGGATTGCCATTGATGGATGGCAAAGAGAGAAAAAACTTTACCCCAAGGAACTAAGAAAAGATAGAAGCGAAACTGTGGAGGAAAATAGGGGAAAAGCAAGCCTAGATACAATGATCTTGCTCAATGCTCGCCATGAAGAGAAGAGAAACCGAGAAGAGAAAGAAAACCAGCAGAGAATCGAGTTGGAAACACTTCCTGCAGAAGAGAAGGAACTTTTGAACTGTGTGGACGCTGACTTTGCTGACAACTCACGGCTGTCAATAGATGCAGAAGAAACAGAGATTAGAAGAGATACAGACTTATCAGGTGGAGATGATTGTGAACGATCTGATGAGGATGGTGTTTTCAAAAGAGATGAAGTAATTTCAACGTGTTTAAGTAGAGATACAGATTTGTTAAGTGAAGTATTAGCAGATGATTATAACCAAATGCAGAAGAAGGAATACATGCAGGTTTTGAACCTAAATGGAATGGACCATCTAACATCATGGACAAAATCGGCAATGGTATGGACACAAATTGATCGCAATGTTCCAAGAGGGGGCTACACGAAGTATCACAGCACCCAGAAACAGAAGATACACCAGCGTGATCCTAGCTCGATTCATTACTGCTGACGACGCGTCTCGTGTGAACGAGGAAGAATTTCCGCTAGAAATGCAGATCCAGGAAGGGCCGGAGCAGGATGTGTGACGTCAGCTATGGACGAAGACACAATCGTCGATCCACCGCCAAACAAGGAGCAGCAGACCGACAGAGACGAGAGGACTACATAGGAATAATTAGTTTGTTTTCAAGTTATCAGTAATCTCTTAGATCACCAAGAACTTAAGTTTGTAGGGGGGGGGGGGGGAATGACACCGCCTGTACAATGTTGGATACATTCTGGCCAACAAAGTACCTTGATTAGAAAATAGTATTGTTGAGTAAGTTGATGTTTTTAAGAGTTGAAGTTGTGTTTTGAAGTCAGTAGAAGAGAATGAGTTATTAGTTTTGGCTTAATAAAAGAATAGATGATTATCACGAACCGTGGGTGCATATTATTACTAGTATATACTGCGAGTCCGTGATAACAGTCCCCTACTAAAAATCAGGTGTGTGTCTAATTGGGTAGAATTTAAATACGGGTTTGTATATTTATTTTATTTTAACACAAACGTAGGAAGTGACTGTGATAATATACATTAGGAAGGTCTGTCCTAAAACGGACGACGACGTGAGAAACTAGGGCGCTTCAACCGGTTAGGTCATATTGCGCCGCCTGTGATACTGAAAGTTGATGAGATGAGTTAATGGTGTGTTTGATGATTAGATTGTTTTCTAAGTAGAGAAACAATGTTTGGACTGAAGTTTATATTTCTCTACAGTCAATTATCAAATGTTCGAGTTGAAAGGAAACAATAACAAGATTCTTAGTACTAGGAAATCCACCATACAATACAAAGAGTAGTGTTGCTTGAACTTAAATTTTATTTTTCAGTGCTCACTACCACGACCACCCCTAGTACCACTGCCAGTATCATCGCCAGTACAGCTGCCAGAAAAAATCTGAGGTTGCAGGGCTAGAAGTTGAGGTAGCTAGATTGAAGTTAGAAGCGGAGAAGATTGCAATTGACAACTCGAAATGGGCGGAGCTTAAAACAATCGATAGGTCACGTGACTAGTATTGGGTATAAATCCTCATTTCGCAAGTTGACGCCTGCTTCACGGCGCATCACTTATCACGCTCTTACTTTTTTTCTAATCATTATTTGGACAACACTTACATAAATAATATTTAGCAAACATATCATTCCTTGTAATAGCGATCATTTCGATTTTTTTTGACAAAGTCGTTAGCTTGCTATAACAATGTACGCATCACACAAGTAAAAATTATCAATGACTTAAGTTTTCTCATTAATTATTTTGACAAAAACTACTAATCGGATTTCGACAAGAATTCTTTGTAAAAATGCATCAGACTGTTTAGACAAGAAATATACTTACTTACTAGATACTTACTACTACGTACTAGATACTTCTTTCTACTATACTACGTTCTAGATAGAAAGTGCACTGAACGAAAATTTACAGCAGAGTAATATGCAGCGTGCACTTTTTCACGGCTCATCCGCGCGTCAAGAGTGCGTAATTTTAGAGAAAAACACATACCCTGCATATAACTCTATGCTGCAAAGTTTCGTTCAGTGCACTTTCTATCTAAAAAGTTAGTTTATATTTTGTCTTAACAGCCTGATGCATATTTTAAAATAGGTCTGGTCGAAATCCGATCAGTAGTTTTTTGTCAAATAAATTATTGAGAAAACTTGCGTCATTGATAGTTTTCACATGTATGATGCGAACATTGTTATAACAAGCTAACGACTGTGTCAAAAAAATCGAAATAATCGCTGTTACAAAGAATGATACATTTGCTAAATATTATTCATTTAAATATTGTCCAAATAATGAATAGAATAAAAGTAAGAGCGTGATAAGTGTTGCGCCGTGAAGCAGGCGTCAACTTGCGAAATAAGGATTTATAACAACTAATTCCGCCATTTTGCCTCGTGACGTCAGGAGGCGGGTACAATTTAAGTCGTCAATTGAGGCTGCCGAGTCCAGAACCTCAGCATCACAGCTGGATGTAAAAGCTGCCCTGTCTCATGCTAGGGCTGAGGAATCCTGGGCTCAGAACGCCGGGGAAGAGCTCCAGTTTGAGAGGGAGCGACGCACTAAGAGTCTCTCCATCACTCGCTGAGCACTCAGAGTCAGCAAGGTTAAGCTGCGACCAACTGTCTCGTGGTTTACTGTTTACTTGTGTATTCTTAGCAGCACATTCTGAATAAAAACAATATGTTTCAATATTTGGACGTTTATTTGTAACCACTATTCTCACACTTGCATTAATTCATACCAATATTTAAAATGATTAATTTATAAATTCCCACATCATTCGACATGTACAGAAATTAATTCTGAACTCTATTTGCATAAACTCTACACAGATATTCATGCATTTTTTGGTCGCAATAACATGAATAGCAACAGTTATGAGCAGCTTTTGGCATTGATATCCATTTTACAAATTTGTATGGAAACAAAGCAACAGATTTTTTATTAAATAATAAACATTAAATTTAAAACTCAATTTCAATGTTATTGACCTGTGTTTTCTAGAGTTATCAGTGTCGTTCGTTAACTCTGACACGAGTGATAACACTGTGAGGCCACCGCGTGTTGTTCAAAGCCAGGCGGTGTTGTTGTAACCAAGATTAGACCGGTTTAAAGAAAAATATTTGAGATTAATTTTTTTTTCCACATAGAATTGAAAGAATTATAGTCGCTGTTAATAAAAGTGGTTACAAACAATATAATATTAATATGTGGCTCGTTGGTTCCTGTGGTAAGAGTCTCTGCTTCCAATACAGAAATACAGAAGATTCTCAGTTCGATTTCTGTCGTAGGCACCCGGGTTGGGGAAAGATGAACTTCGAAGTTAACATTAAGAAATATGTAGAACCACCCACGAAACCATTATTTCGGGAAACGTACGCATTTCTCTACTGGGGGTCTGGGGCGCACAGCCCCAGACTTTTTTTTGATTGCAAAAAATGACATTTTACTAGTTTTTATTGTGGTTTGGTTTATTTGGATAAAGGGCGCGACAACCGTTAGGTCATAATGCGCCACTCTAGCCTAGGCGATATGGGGAGGGGCCCATGCTGGTCAGAACTAGCCACGAGCAAGGGAAGGAAAGGGGGTTCTCCACGTCGTGGTCGTAATTGTCGTCATCGATATCGAGGGGTCGTCAAGTGAAGGGGGCAAGGTCCCCGACGATGATTGCCAGAGCTCACCTCTATTTTCGGGAGCAAAATACTATCCTTCAATCAAGCTTATGTATGCGAGGTGGAATTTTTCTCTTGAATCGACTTTTACGATTAGCAGAGCCATGCTCTGGGTCCAATTCTACCCCGGGCCCAGAAGTGCTTTTGTCGATAATTGATAAAATTGTGAAGATCCACATACTGTCAGTTTACAAAATCTTGCCATGTTTATATGTATGCAACATAGTTCATGGTGATATTAAATATTGTTTTTACCCGTCTTCTAATTTCGAGGGGGGGGGGACACCTTGAACCCTTCCTCGGTACACCACTGAGCAGATTTTTAAAAACTTTATTTAATGAACAATCAATTCTTCTCTCACTAGGATAACGCCAAAGTCGTTATGACACGAGTGAGCAAGCCATGTGTTGAGGCTGAATCTAGACAGCATTGGGTCTTCCTCCCTAGCTACTAGGCTAGGGATGCTTATGTTCCCGGGAACTCAACACATGGCTCGCTCACTCGTATAACAATGACTTTGGTGTTTATTCACGAATCGCCATAACACCTTTTAAAGGCAAAACATTCTCTGAAAATCACAGCTCGTGCGAAGTACGAGAAACCTTTTACGATTAGCCTGCAGTAGCATGCTCTGGGCTAGACTCTATACCCCGGGCCCAGACGTGGTAGCGGGAGGTGCCGAGTTTAAGTCTATCTGAGCACTCTTACCGATATTTTAAACGTCAAAGGAAAATGGCTGAAGTTGGTAGGAAGAAATGAACTTGAATAATAAGACAATTTTTTTTTTTTTTTTTGAGCGGGGCATTAGGTCCATTTTGGCTATTTATGCAAATTTTGGGTAAATAATAACATGAAAGTTCAAGGTGAAAAAACTTTTTTTAACACACTTAGTTGTCTCTGGATTGAGTACAAGGGAAAATTATTTTATTAAATAACGTTTGATGCACGATTTTTTTCGGCCACCGGTTCAAAACTCTTGTTTGAACCATGTGACAAAAATTCGCACATCGAACATTTTTTTAAGTTTAAAATTTGATTTCATTTCATGATGAGGAGAGGAAAGTTCAATGCTGGTCAGAACCATTGCCACGGATGCCACGGAAAAGGGGGTGTGGTGAGGTTGGGTTGGGTTCTCACGTCGTTGCCATAAAAAATCAAAGTTCGAGTTGTCTTGCTTGATTTCCAGTCAAAGTGTGTTGAGTCAGTCCCATAGATGAGTTAGATTACGTCACATGTTGGAAATGCTGAGTAGTTTGCAGTTGTAAGATTTTATTAATGGGAGTAGGAGGTGTCAAGACGACGACTGCAAGTGATCGCCTCTAGTTTCGGAAAGTAATATAGTACCTATAATGGATTTTGTCTATATTTTATATGTTGCATTTTTAGCTTCGTACTGACCCCCCCCCCCCCCCCCCCAACAAAAATAGTTCCTTAGCCCCCAGATCGTATAAGGACTTGTCAATAACCTATTATATTTTTTGTTAACTTGTTTGTGTTTTATAACGTGGTTTTAAGAGGTTTGACTAGGCATAGCAAGTTAAGACTCTTAGTGACTCCCCGGGCCTCATGACCCTTGTCTAACCTTCTAACCACAAACCCACCACTTTTTGTTTTACTTTGCTGGCACCAATATTTATTGATTGACCCCTAAATTACTTTGCGCGGTTATTCAAAACATGACATTCGTGCTCGCCCAAATATTATTGGATACTATTAGTTATTTCCTTAGTAAATTGGGATATTTACTTCATCATGTTATACAAATTTTTAATGCGTTAAATGTATTTCTGAAACCAAGACCAGTCCCTTATTAATGTTATGGTTATTTGGTCGCAAGTAACAAATATACACCTCGGATTGATCCCGGGTGTCCCGTGTGCCCGGTGCACACCTTGGACACAGGGACGTGTAGTGTGCGGCCACAGAATATACCTCGGGTTGATCCCGGGTGTCCCGTGTGCCCGGTGCACACCTTGCACGCAGGGACACGTAGCATGCGGCCACAGAATATACCTCGGGTTGATCCCGGGTGTCCCGTGTGCCCGGTGCACACCTTGCACGCAGGGACGTAGTGTTCATAGTGCTTAAATTATACGACGCGAGACACTTAAGCGCTTCAACCGGGAAGTTCATATTGCGCTGCCTGTGATATTGTAAGGAAATAAAATGACTACAATGGTGTGTTTGATGATTATATTTTTTCAGAGTTTATTATTGAAACGATAATGATAATGACGATAGTAATAGTAAAACAACAACAAAATTATTTGAGTGGAAATAAATAAATTAAATAAATGTGTATGATGTGAACTAAATTTTGTTAAATAAATTACTTTAAATGAGAAATTTAGAAAGTTTGTCGCGATTTTATATTAAGGATATTCTTCATATTGTCACGTTGAGAGGTTGATTAGCCCTTTGGTATGGATGTTATTTACCAAAGTAACTATTGTTTTGGGGAACGTAGCTGTTATTTGTTACACAGGCTAATCTTCCCAACGGTGACCGAGATCGATAGGTATAAACGGGGTGATGACTTCTAGGACATGTATTAGAAGGTTTAACATGAACAAGAACATGGTTTCAACAAAAGAAGGAGCACATGTATTTAACAATTTGATAACCTAATCTTGCCTATCAGCTGGGTGCATGCATCTTACCCGACTGAACGTGAGTTCGTGTCCCCTGACTTTACTGGCATTACTGTAATGAAATCATTTAGCTTACACTATTCCATTTGGACCCTGGTATGTCAGTGACGATGTCTCGAACCCGGACCCCTGGATGACTCGCCCCAGGTCTTCTCTCTTCGCCACTTGGGTCGGCTGCCGCCTCTCGGTCTCGCCCGGACTCCTGGCACCCCTGCCTCGCTCCCTTATTGTTCTTCCTTCAGTTCTTTGAGTCCAACTCCATTTATTACCCAACGTTATTACTGGCCTTGTCGGTAACACATTTAACTCCTCCCTGAAGACAACTTGTGTGTTTGCTGGTCAGAATGAAACTCCCCGATCAGAACGCACATCGCACACCAAGAAGCTTCCCCTAGACTCTTCTCGACTTTCCCCCTCCAGGGCTCCAGTCTTTACGTCTCTAGGGACCCTTCCCCTCAACCTCGTCACCACTACTCGGCAATCTTATGTTATTGAAAGGTCTGCATTCTTTTCTATTAAAACAATAACTTTCATGTCCCCAATAAAGTTATGTAATCGCCACTATGCACATTCCGACCATGTTATAATAACTTAACTTGTTTCATGAAGTGTCTCAATCAGAATGTCAACAAGATTCCAAATCACTTAGCATAAGAAACAGACCATGTAGTACCAGTAACAAGGGTAGAAACTACCCCAAACATGACTTCTCGCACCCCCCTAGAAGATTCGACCCGAATCTTGTACAAGATCCCCTCATAACATCACAAATACAGGAAGATTGACTGCCCTTCAGGATTAAGAGTTTCCTCCATATATCAGTACTGTTCTAGATAATCAACCTGTTTCTTCAGATGCCCCCTCATTATCCCTCTTGATGTGTCTTCATTTTTCTTGCAAATTTTGATATCCTCTTCATACTCGAAGTCTTCTTCCCGTTCTTCGTTCCTCTTCTTCCCGCAATCAAGTCGAAACATCATCAACCATACCAAAGTCCAAATAGCTGAAAATCATAATTGAAAGAAAACCCCCCAAAAAACGATCCTCACGCCTAATCCAGACAAAATGCAACCACTCACCTTCCAGGTAATACATTCCAGGAACCTAGTATAAAAAGTTCGACTCGACTGCCAGTAATTCATCCTAAAACTAGGGAAACGCCAAAGTCGTTGTTGGACGAGTGAGTGAGCCATGTGTTGAGTACCCGGGAACATTTGCATTTAAGTTTGATGATAATTATTATACATGTAACATTAATAGGGTTTTGAGTTTAGTTGGTATACGGGCGCGTCAACTGTAAGGCCATAATGCGCCACTCTAGCCTACGATAGGCTAGGTAGGCCTTAGGTATATGAGGAGGAAAGGGAACGTTACCGGGTACTCAACACATGGCTCACTCACTCGTTAAACAACGACTTTAGCGTTTCCCTAGTATAATCATTGAACAAACATTTGTGGTCACAGACACTTGATCAACAGATACACCCCAGGCTAAATGGAACGGCCAGCTAGTGTACGACTCCTACACTTGTATAGATACTGCCTCCAGCGTCAATGAAAAATTAAAGACAATTTCAGCTTAGGGAGGCGAACAGAGAAAATGGTTTTTAGTTTTGGTTTCAGGGCGCGTCAACCGTTCGGTTATGATGCTCCACTCTAAGGGATTTAGGGAGGAAAATCCTATGCTGGTCAGAACCAGCCACGAGTAGGTGAAAGAAAAGGGGGTACTCACGTCGTGGTCGTCATCGTCTTTGGCATCGTTCGTGTTATCATGGTCATCGTCGTCAAGGGGTTGTCAGGGAAGGGGTAGAGGTCCCGACGACGACTGCCAGAGGTCGCATCTTTTCGGGGAGTATATATACTTCTCTTTTGTACTTACCAGCTGATTTAATTTAAAGCACTAATTTAAAATACCGAATACCCCGCCGATGCCGCTAGCATCTGCTTTTTTTCGATAGAGCAGCTATTATATTGTTTTTAAACAGCATTGAATTGTCATAACATATAAAACCGTAATTTCTCAATAGCGTGCCCTACTTGTATACCATCAAATAACAAGATGATATCATTAAATTTACGTGGTTTATGTGTGTGACGGCCTTCTTTCAAATGACCGCCATTGGTGCCATTCTGTTAGTTTGACATGACCCTACAAAAAGTTATTTTTCAATGTCATGTTCTATGTATTTACCCAATTTCAACATTCTATCATCAAATTTAAAAAAAAACAATATGTTTCGCCGCCATCTTGTAAAAATGGCCTCTATTGGTGTCGTGGGACAATTCTGAAAAGCCCCAACATTCAAATCAATTTCCAGCTACATTCCTAATATAGTGTGTCAAATGTTATATGTGTATCATAAACGAACAATCGGTATCACTTATCTGCATGTCTTATAATATGTAATTTTCTATAAATAATCCCATTAGGTTCCCATGATGACCAAATATCATTTAATTGGTAATTTCATGTAGAATCCAAATAAAACTTTAGTTTTACTACAGCTGTAGTAAAAATTATAGAAAATATATGAAAACCAAGAGCGTGTTCTATATGCATGTGCCTAAAAGAA
>JAMZAV010004138.1:0-84356 GCA_024449915.1 Sweltsa coloradensis
GGGCCCTTTCCATCCTAGGGATTAAACGTACCCCCTTTCGTCATTATAACACGTCCCATATCGTGGGGGGTTTGGGGGGGGGTATCCGCCCTCCCTAGGGACCCAATAGTACCCCCTTTGTTGTCTATTTACATACACCCGTTATATCGTGGGGGGTATCCTAGCCCTAGGGACCAAGTACCCCCTTTTGTCTTTATACACGTTATATCGTGGGGGGTATCTTATCCCTAGGGACCAAGTACCCTCCCTTCGTCTTTTATACACGTAATATCGTGGGGGGGTATCCCATCTCTAGGGACCAAGTACCCCCTTTCATCTAATAACACGTTATATCGTGGGGGGTATCCTAGCCCTGCGTAGGGTACTCCAGCCCTAGGGCTAGGATACCGGGGGGTATCCCATCCCTAGAGCTGGGATACCGGGGGTATCCCATCCCATGGGTATCTGGTCCCTGCTACACCGGTACTGATAGACGGAGAGCCAGTGACAGTTTTCTATTGCCTCATAAGGTACATATGTTTGGACCATTGGAGTAGAAGCGGAAATTCAAGTCATTTTCAAAAATGCGCGTCTTACGAGTCCAACGTGGGGGCGTTTACCCGTCAGACGCCCCAAAGTGGGCCCCAAAAAGGGTCAAATCTGCCCCTATTAAGTATACATGAATTAAACATACGAAACTTCATAAAATAAGTTAGCCCAAAAAAGAATATCACCTTCGTAAAAAGGAGTTTGCGTTGGGCCGTTGACCCGTCAGACCCCCCCCAAAGGGGGGGGCCCCAAAAAAAAGTAAACCCTCCTTTCCCCCTCAAAGGGATTACTGATTAAACTAGTCATTTTTTTAGGGGAAAAATTTACCAAAAAAAACAAATTATCACTCGTCAGAGGGGCGGGCTTTTTGGGCCTTTTGGCCCCCCCCAGCCCCCCAAAGTGGGGCCCCCAAAAAAAAATCAAAATTTTCCTCCCCTCATAAAGGTGTAAAATAAAATTTAAACATACTCTTTTTTATATAAAAAGGTTACTGGGGGAAAACAATATCTTTCCCCAAGACGAGCTGCGTTGGGCTTTGACCTTGGGGTAACCCCCAAAAATGACCCCCAAAAAAAGACAAATATGCCTTCATAAGGTATAAAATGATTAAAAACATACGTCATTTTATAAAAAAAAGGTACCGGGAAAAATAAATTCACTCGTCAGACGGCTGAAATTAGGGTTTGACCCTTTTAAAAAAGGGCCCCCAAAAGGGGGGCCCCCAAAATGGTAAAATCTCCCCCCCCGTGGGGAAAATACTTTAATTAAAAAACATAGGTTTACCTTTTTTTATAGGGCCTACCGGAAAACGAATTCCACTCGTCAGAGGGGGGCTGGGTTGGGGTTTTGACCCGTAAACCCGGCCCCGAAGGGGTTGTTACCTTTGGGGGGGCCCAAAACAGGTAAAATCTCCCCTTCAAAAGGTATTAAATGTTTCAAACATACGTTTTTAAAAAAAGAAAAAAAATTTAAACCAGGGGGGAACCTAATATTAGTCGTCAACGGAATCTGGGGGTTGCGACTTTAAACCCGTCAAAACCCCCCCGGGAATTTTGGGGCCCCCCAAAAAAAATTGATCAAAACCCAAAATACGGCTTTTATAGAAAAATTTCCCTCGGAAAAAATATCACTTGTCAACTGGCTGTGTTTAATCCCCTTTCACCCCCCCATTTCCCCCCCTTTCCCCCCCCCCCCCAAAAAAAAAAATTTTTTAAAAAATTTTTTTTGCCCTCAAATACTTAGAAATTATGTTTGATTTAATCGGTTGGGGGGCGAAAATTTATGTGTAAGGGTGTTTATGAAATTTTTTTGGGTAAATTGACCCCCTGCAACTAAAAATTTTTTTTTAATTTTTTGGGGATAAATTTCGATAAAATTAAATCAGGAAGACATGTTTACTTCGTTTTTTGGAAATTTTATTTAAAAAAATAAAAGGGGTGTAGGGTATAGTATTTTTAGGGTGAAAACTGTAAAGGGGGGGTTTTAATTTATTTTTTTTAACCAAATAAAAGAGTTGTTTTTAAATTTTTCCCTACTTTGTTCATGATACTATGACGGTTTCTGACTTTTAAATTTACAGATTAGCTAAACTTTTGCATTTTTGTATAAAAGAACCCAAAATTTAAACTTTGGGCAATTTTTACTTTTTTGAAATAAATAATGAGATCCCTAAACGTCCGGGAAGTTTCGTAATTATTATCATCATATGATAACCTATTAAACAATAATTTTTTAAAATGTGTTTTAAACAAAGCAAATAGTTTTTTAAAATTTTAAAAAAAATTTTAGGGTTAGAATATATAAATTTTTTAAGTCATTTAATTAAATCCCAACCCTGAAAAAATTCCCCAATTCGTTTCACAGTTTTGAACTTTTTTTCTAGTAATCTTCAGAAAGGGGAATCACTCATTCCCAAAAATAAGGGAATTTTTTTTAAAGTGTTAAAAACAAAGCAAATAGTGTTTATAATTTACAAACAAAATTTAAGATTTTTTTATATTAGATTAGGATATTAAATTTTGGGTTTGGGAAAAATTAACTTCAAAATATCAAATTTTTACCAAATTTTGTAAATTTATGTACGCTTTGGGGAAAGCTTTAAAAAATTTTTTTTAGTAATCACATATCCATCTTTATCATAAACAAACCCTAATAATCTTTTTTTATGCGTTTTAAAAAATGCAAAAAACTTTTTATTAAAGACCAAATTTGGGGCAAATTTGAATAAATAATTTTTGAAAAAATTAAAAATGTAAACACAAACGTCATCAAATTTTTCGCCCGCCCTTCCCCGGGGGAAAAATCTAGTCAAAACATTTCCCCATCGAAAAAATTTTCCCCCTTCCAAATAGCATTTTCATAATCTCACAAGTTTACGAAGGGGACAGATAAAAGAGGAACCACTTGGTATGTAAATTTTAACCCTCCTAAAAATTATAACATAATGGCAATTTTTTTTTAAAATTTTTTGTCTATGGGAAACCCAAATTTTTTTTAAACAGGTTTATTTGGGCGCCTACAAAAAACCCAAAGGGTTTTAAAATATTATAATATGGGCATTTTATATATATATAATATATAATATTGCCTACTAAATACCAAAAATGAGAAATAATGTTTAGTAATATTTTTTTTTCATGGTCACTTTTACTAAGGGAAAGCCCAATGTTTTTAAATTTTGTATCCTTAAAACTTTTTTTTTTATTTGGATTAAGGACGTGTTTTAAAACCCTTGGTCCCTAATAAAACCATTCTAACCTAGGGGGGGGGGGGGGGGGCCCAAAGCTGGTTTAGAACCAGCCACAGGTAAGGGGAGGGAAAAAAGGGTTTTGTTCACGTCGCGGTCTTTAAACGTTTTGTCATTCCCTTCTTATGTCATTGGGCATCGGGCGTTGGAAATAGCAAGGGAAGGGGGCAAGGCCCCGAGACGATTGGGCCCCGAAACTCGTCTTTAGATTCGGGAGTTAAAAATAACCACCCCTCTTACCAGCTTTATGTTTTTCCCAGGTGGACTTTTTTTCCCTTTAATTTTTTCCCCTTTACGATTGCAGAGCCATGCTCTGGGGCAAGCTCGGGAAAAAACCCGGTTTGACGCAGAGCCCCAGAGGTAAAATCTGGACTCTTTGGGTCACCTTTTGGAAAACTCTATCGGTGGTCCTAAACGGGTTTTTCCTTTTCCCCAAAAAAATGGTTTTAAATAACCAATTTTGTTAAAAGGGGGTATCTAGGGCACATTTTCCAAATTTGCCCCACTTTTTCCCTTTTTAAATTTACCGTAAATATGACAACACTGTTTTAATTTTTTAAAAAAATTTACCGATTTTTTGTAGGAGATAATTATTTGAAAAACTCAAAAAAGTGGGGTTTGATAGGGCATACGCTCATCCTTTCCCGAAAAAGGCCCCCCCAAAAAAACAGATTTTTTTTTGGCTGAAAATTAAAGGGAAAAAAGGGCCGGGACGTTCTGTATGTGAAATTGAGGGGAATTTTATGATCAAGGGATGCTTTTACGTGGGGTTTAACATTGTAAAAAAACTTTGGGGGCCCCCGGGGTTTTGGGAAAACCCCGTTCCTTTAAAGGCAGATTTTTACATCTTTGGGGGCCCACTTTTTTTGGTAACTAAACGGGTCAAAACCCCAACGCAAGGGCCGCAAAACCCATCTAAAATTTTATTTGAAATTTTTTTTTGGGAAATGACTCTATAAAAAAAAACGTTTTTTTGGGGGTTTAATTAAAGTTAACCCCCCTGGGGGCAAAATGAAACCCTTTTTTAGGGCCCCTTCGGGGGTTACTTAAAAAGGGTAAAAGACCCAACGCAGCTTTCGGGCGAGTAAAATTGTTTTTTTCCCCGGTAAATTTTTTTATAAAATGAAAGTTTTTTTTTTTGGAAAACATTTTTACCCTTTTGAGGGGAGATTTTGAAATTTTTTTTGGGGGCCCACTTTTTGGGTTTTAAACCCAACGGGCAAAGCCCCCCAAAGCAGCTCGTTTTGAAATAGTGATTTTTCTTTTTTTTTTGGTAAAATTTTTATACAACATGACGTATGTTTTTAAAACCCTTTATACCTATTGAGGGGGAGATTTTTACTTTTTTTTTGGGGGGGCCCCTTTGGGGGGCCCCTTTTGTGGGGTCAAAGGCCAATGCAGCCCGTCTGACGAGTTTTATTCCCTTTTTTTTGGTTTAAATTTTCAAATAAAAAATGACTTGTTTTTAAAAAAACACGTTACCCCCCATGGGGCCCGAGTTGACTTTTTTTTGGGGGCCCCCTTTGGGGGGATTAACGGGTAACAGCCCAACGCAGCCCCTCTGACGAGTGATAAATTTGTTTTTTTCCCGGTTTAATTTTTTTATACAATGACGTATGTTTAATCACGGGTTTTTCCCCATTTAGGGCAGGGTTTGGGCTTTTTTTGGGGGGGCCCCCCTTTGGGGGGGTCTGGGGGGGTTTAACCGGGGCCCCCCCCAGCCCGTCTGGGCGGGGGTAATATTAGTTTTTTTTTTTGGTTTAATTTTTCCCAAAAAAAAGACGGGATGTTTGAAATCACGTATACCCAATGAGGGGAGATTTGACTTTTTTTTGGGGGGGCCCCCTTTTTGGGGGGATTTTGACGGGTCAACACACCCAAGAGCTTTTTTTTACCCAAATGATATTCTTTTTTTTTTGGGGTAATTATTTTTTAAAATTTTTTATGTTTTTTAAACCCTGTATACTTAAATTAAAGGGGGAAAATTTGACCCTTTTTTTTGGGGCCCCCCCCCCTTTGGGGGGGGTTTTTGACGGGTAACGCCCCCCCCGGTTTTACTTTGTAAGAAAGCGCATTTTTTAAAAGGGCTTTAATTTTTCCCGGGCTTCTACTTCCCAAAGGTCCCCAAATATGTACCTTTTAAGGCCTTAAAAAACCCCGTCACCTGGCCCTTTTTGGTCTATGTATTAGGCCTAATCTTGGCTGTATATGTTATTAAAAACAAATTTTTAGTTTAATTTCAAAAAGCCTAGAATTTAAAAGGTTTAAAAGGGCCCCGTGAATTCATGTAAAATAAAAAAAACTGAAACCCCCTTTTAAAGGCTTTTTATATACTTAAAATTACCAAAGAAACAACAAAAAAAACTTTAAATGCTTTATCTCAAAACTTTTATTCTATTTATATTTTTCTAACATTTTTTCCCTTACTTTTCTACAGTTTTTAAGAAAACGAAAAATTTCTTTTTAATATGCCCCACAAGTCCTTTTTTCCCGACAAAATTTACAAAGGGCACGATTTTGAAAAGAGATTTAAAGTTTTTTTTAAATTTAAAAAAGGGGAAAAAAATATTTTGTTAAAAAAAAAAATACATTTTCCAAAAAATTTCCTAGAAAAAAAAAAACATATTTACAAAAAAAAAAACAAAAAATATAAAAAACCTTTTATTAAAATGTTTAGATGTATTAATAATAAAACTTGGCTGTCGGTTGTGTATTGTTTTTTAATCTAATACACCTTTCACTTTAAAAAAAATGAAATTGTAAAAGCCTTAGCATTATCGCAGTATCATAGCAAAATCGTAAAATTGCAATTATTAAGAGAAATAATTGTTTGATTGCGCTTAAATTTCACACAAATATTATAAAATTCATAAAATTAAGGTTCTAGGAAAAAATCATTACAATCGGATAAAGCATGTAGGTGTTATAAGTTGAAGAATTTTTTTTTAAATCGAAAAAAATCGTAAAATTGCGATTTTAATGAGAAATAATTTTTTGATTGCGCTAAAAAACGTGGCAGTTTTAAGTTCAAGGATTTCAAAGGTCTCCATAAAACTTTGTCGTAATTGGAATATAGGTTTAGCCGGAATCGTGTTAACAAATAGGAAAAAAAAATCGTAAAATTGCGATTTTCATGAGAAATAATCTTTCGATTGCGTTCAAAAACGTGGTAGTTCTAAGTTCAGAGATTTCGATGGCCTCCAGAAAATTTCATCGCAATTGGAGTATCGGTTTATCCAGAATCGTGTTACAAACACACAAAAATACAAACAGAAAAAACAAGAAAATCGAAAAAATCGTAAACTTGCAATTTTCATGAGAAATAATTTTTCGATCGATTTTTTGAAGTTCAGAGATTTCAAAGGTCTCCAGAAAATTTCATTGCAATTGGAGTAGGTATCGGTTTAGCCGGAATCATGTTAACAAACACACAATAATACAAAGAGAAAGAAAAAAAAATCCGGATTTTTTTCTCCAGTGTAGTGGAATGGAATCTTCGCGTCGCTTGCTACGCTCGCTACGCTCATCCAACACTATTTAAAACAAAGTCTTCGTAAAGTAATTCTTAGTTTAAAAATGCAATATGGTTTGAAGATGATTATAACAACGTTGCATTTGTAACAAGACCATGCAAGATTGAAAACATTATTTTGAATATTGATAACTTTAGCCAAATGTTAAGTTTGGCTTCGAATCTTGCCTGAAGCAAATATTGTGGCATCGCTTTCCCGCAAGACATTATCTAGATGCCGTTCGTGTGCCGAAGCCAAGCCGCGATTGTAAAATTATTGTCACAAAAACACAACTACATATACGTTGAATGGTGTTTTTTGGGCGAATTGAAGTTGAAAATTACTTTGAAGAGGCGATATTTGCCGTGGGCCCGATCATTTAAAAAAAATGTTTTGATTTTCTAACACACCCAGGTTTCAAAGCCATTCACTATATTTTGACTTGGTAGCATATTTGGGAAATAGAAAAACGCGGTCGAATAGCCATAACATATCTATACTAATGACCTTTTTTTATAAATAAACTTGCCCCGTCTGCTCCCAGGGTAGTATTTGGCATGCGGCTCTGCTAATCGTAAAAGGCGAGGAAAGGGACTACGTTCATTCCGCAAACAGCTAGTAGGGGAGTAGCCTTTTATACTCCTCGAAACTAGAGGCGAGCTCTAGCGGTCGTCTTCGCGGACCTCTCCGCCTTCCCTTCCCAACGACGAAAATGACAACACGAACGAAGAAATGACGATGACCACGACGAGAAATCCACCGCCCCTCACCCTACCAATGACTGGTTCTGATCAGCATGGGATTTCTCTCCCCTATCCCCTAGGCTCTATGGCGTATTATGGCAACGGTTGACGCGCCCTCAATCCACATAAACTATAAACTGAATCAACTTGGCAATAATCAACTACCAAATAAATACAAAGAACTAGTGTTCACAGTATATCAGATATTTTATATATTCTATTGACAATTCCACAGCAATAGCACTACTTTTAAAATATCCGATTTTAACAAAAAAATTAACTGAATGGGTTAAAAAAAGTATTGAGATCCTATTTTTATTTTTTTATTTATTGTTTTTCCTTGTTACATTCAACATCAAGAAACGGCGTCTACGCTAGCAAATATTTTGCTTAAAACACTTAAAATCTATGTAGAAATCTCGTTGCCGCGAAGCCTTTTTGCTGAGCACGTGAAACTAACACGGCACATGTAGTAGGTTCTCCCACAAGTGCTCCTTGCACAGGGAACGGAAATGACTTACTGGGCAGTCTTTGAGGGCGGGCGGCATAATAATAATAATTATAAAATTAAATAAAAATATAACATAATAAAATACAACTAAACCTTGGGCGTATAAAAGGATATAGATCTAAAAGCAGGGCCAAGCGCATGTACCCACATTTGCGCACATCTTAATACATTAATTAATTTTAACAAATAATTTTACAATGGATTAAAAAAAAGTATGAAAAGTTTGTCAAAATTTTATTCGCCACTATAATAGTTGGATTTTTTTAAATACAATAATAATTCGTTGTAAATTTATTTTTACAAGCTTTGCAAGGATGCAGGTATAAAGTTAATTTATGAATATCTAGGTGCCGTTAGGGCGCCGCAGCCAAGCCGCGGTGCGCTACACACTCAAGCACCTTATACACCAAGCAGAGTTGGGGTGATTTCGAGGTGTTACCCAGCCGTCATGTAACGTGATGTGAACTTGAAAACTATCACAATCGAGGGGATTTAGGTACCTGACAACACTGCCAAATTTATTGGGGTACGACCATTCCTTCTTGGTGAAAAAATGGCTTGAAACATGCTCAAAACACTTTAAGGATGTTAGCTACTGCTACTGCTACTGCTACTACTACTAACATCTAATACGTCGGCCCGCGATTCTGACCAGACGGGTGGGGTTACATGTTCATATTTTACATGGACATTAAGGTTATAGTAATATAGTCTCTTTCGAAAAAAAAAGTTGAAAAGTTTGCTGGAAGGCTCCCAAAACTAAAGGTTTAATAAGCCTTTAAAACACTAGGCATACAATCAACAAGTAACCATAGTTACTTGACACTTGTTGACGGTATAAGCAGAGTTAGGCGGGAAAGTGCGATAGTAAACAAATGGAGGACATTTTAAATTTGCTTCTATATGTGAAATGAGCAAAGTTGTCATTATACTCTCATAAAAAAAATCAGAAACCGTCCCTGACCTAGGCCCAGATGTAGAAAATTATTATAATACAACAGTGTAGGTCTAAAGTTCCATTAGGCTATAGGACTGGGAAAATTATTACTCACATTACATGTTTGACAAGCCTAGCCAACCCTAGGCCAGCACAACATTGTTTGACCATAGTTTACTAGTATGTTCTGACACACTTCCCCACAAAATAACTAGTTTTGATTACTTAAACAATAGTATGATTGGGCCCCCAAGGCTATACAAAAATGTTCGGGAAAAAATACACATATTCTTTTTCTTTTAGCCATGTTGAGCCATTATCAAAGTCAGCTTGTACTACACACAATGTCGAAGCAAGGTGTCGAATATGAGCGTGATCATCTGTTTGTTTACATAATTGCAACAATCAAATCATTTCATGCAACTCGTCTTTCGATTGGCCCGCGTTTATGAAGGCACTGCCATCTAGAATAAATAAGAACGTTTTCGAGCTCTTGTCTGGATTTCGTGAACCCCCCCCACGTAAATAACAGAAACCCCTTTTTAAAATCAAACCCATGCGTTTCCACGATACCGTTCAAGAATCCCCCAACCTTCAAAAAACAAAAAAGACTTCTTTTTCTAATTGCTTTTTTCAACTCATTCCCACGAACTCAAGAATTGGGGTCCAGTCCTTATCCCGTCGTATCCAGGGTTTAAACCCAACTTACCCGGGATGACATAAATGGGGTTCTAGATTTTTTAATCCCTTTTGTTTTTGCTAAACCAAAAATTAAATCAACTTTGATAAAATTATAATATTTTAACAAATATTTTACAAGGAATTGAAAAAGTAATGGATCACACAGATAACAAAATTGTGAAATACGCCAAACCTTTTACACCTCAAAAGAAATGAGATCAAAAAAAAGGGGCCCCAAGCTCATCTACCCTTCCACATTGCCATTTTAAATTTCATAACGTACAGTGCCCCATAACAGCACCCTCGAAAAGTTGGAAAAAAAAATTTGCAGTATTAGTTTAAATTTATTAAAAAAAAGAACTTGGTTGAACTTTCTTTTAAATTTAAAAATCGCAAATTCTATTTTCCCAAGCTTTCGAGGATGGTTATGGGAATGTACTTTTTTAAAATAAGAATGCGCAAATTGGAAGGGTAGAGAGTTTGGCCCTTTTTTTTTAGATCTCATTTTTTTGAGTGTGTAAAGGGTTTGGGTGATTCTACAAATTTTTGTTATCTGGGATCTCATTCTTTTTCAAGTTCTTGTAAATTTAAGATGCGCAAATTTTTAAGGATAAAGAGCTGGCCTATTTTTTTGATCTAATCCCCTGTTTGTGGTAAGGTTTGGCGTATATTTACAAATTTTTTTTTAGGGGTAAATTTTATTTTGGGGGTTTTATGCTCACCATTACGGGGCATTTAATACCCAAAAGTTCTTGACCCCGACGCCCCCTTTTCCGTATCAACAGCGGCCGTTTTCCTCGCCCCTCCGCACTGTAGTCCCGGTTTTCGCAAAAGAAAAAACGCATTCTATCAGCGAGATGTAAAATAATTTTTAACCTCATAATTCTTCAGACCTCGGTGGATGTAAAATCCCACACGATTTTTCAGTACAGGCGATTTTACAAAAAACAGGCGAAAAGTGCCTGCGGGATGAAGTACACTTTAAGAAGCAAAAGAAAATGACGTGGGGTTTGTTTTGGGACGAGAGGGCCCGTTTGGGGGGCCGCTTCGACATCAGATACCTGTAATCCCATTTTTTTTTTTAAAATAATTCGGGTTTCCTTCAGACAACAAGGTGCATAGGGATTGCGTCCTGAAAATATAGCAATGTACATTCCTTCCCTCTTTTCATACATTGCCTAAATGCCGCGAACGTCGTGTAGTGGGTAGGTGGGATTTTAGAGTATGGAGAGTAGGCCTAAATATACTACTGCAGATGCCTTCTTATACTCAAACCGATGGTAATTTGTCTACACTACTTACTCGAATCCCAATCTCATTCAGATTCTTAATATCCTCAAGGCAACCGGGCCGCGAATGATCACAGGGACTCAAGCTTGAGGTTATGCTTAACCTAGAATCCGTCTGTCGGTCCAGACATTAGTCTCGACTCTCGAACTGTGTCCCAGTGTACGAGTGAAACATCTGTGCGGTCGTCGACGACTCTGTCGGCCAGGCATTAGTCTCGACTCTCGAACTGTGTCCCAGAGTGTGACGAGTGAAACATCTGTGCGGTCGTCGACGACTCTGTCGGCCAGGCATTAGTCTCGACTCTCGAACTGTGCCCCAGAGTGTGGACGAGTGAAACATCTGTGCGGTCGTCGACGACTCTGTCGGCCAGGCATTAGTCTCGACTCTCGAACTGTGTCCCAGAGTGTGACGAGTGAAACATCTGTGCGGTCGTCGACGACTCTGTCGGCCAGGCATTAGTCTCGACTCTCGAACTGTGTCCCAGAGTGTGACGAGTGAAACATCTGTGCGGTCGTCGACGACTCTGTCAGGCCAGGCATTAGTCTCGACTCTCGAACTGTGTCCCAGAGTGTGACGAGTGAAACATCTGTGCGGTCGTCGACGACTCTGTCGGTCAGGCATTAGTCTCGACTCTCGAACTATGTCCAAGAGTGTGACGAGTGAAACATCTGTGCGGTCGTCGACGACTCTGTCGGCCAGGCATTAGTCTCGACTCTCGAACTGTGCCCCAGAGTGTGACGAGTGAAACATCTGTGGGGTCGTCGACGGCGGATGACGATAAATCGATACATGGACAATAAGTGGTCGACTCGACGCAAAGTCGATACCAATCAATACCAATCATGCTTAACACAGTATTTTACCCAATACCGTTGAGAGTTTCGGATACAAATTCTTGAAGCGTGTCTTTTACTGACGTCAGTCAGACCTACACTAGTTTGATGGATTGCCACGTGTTATTAATGAGGTCGCTTTAATGTCAGCTAGGTACTCATGTTATGGCTTAGGTAATAATATCTTACAACCAGTTTCATTGCAATTTATTCTTGCAGGCCTGACAATTAAAATACTTTTCAATAAAACCCTTCGTCACACCATAGTCCAACAATCCAATTAAGTTCTTGTGGAACATTGTTAGGGACAATGGGAAATTAGCCTTTGCTACTTTGGCTCCTCATAGAATAACTAGGAAAAAGCCAAAGTCGTTGTTAGACGAATGAGTGAGCCATGTGTTGAGTATACCCGGGAACGTTCCCTTTCTTTCCCATACCTAAGGTCTCCCTAGCCTATCATAGGCTACAGTGGCGCATTATGGCCTTACAGTTGACGCGCCCTAATACAAACTAAACTTAAAAACCCTATTATTTATACCAATATAATTTTCAAACATATGCAAATGTTTTCGGGTACTCAACACATGACTCGCTCACTCGTCTAACAACGACTTTGGCGTTTTCCTAGTCTAGTTGACTAAGGCGCCGTTACCTGAAATGTGGGAGACCTGGGTTAATCCCCTGGTCGGGATAGATTTGGTAATTTCTGGATTGCATTTAAAAAATTATTAAACATGTTTTGAAATGCATATAACGCAGTGTAGTCTATCGTCTGTGACAATACTACGGAAAACATAGGCCTCCAGTAACGTGTAAATATTGCAAGGTTTACTCAAATTCCGAGCGGAATTTGGGGTTACCTTGAGCGTGCAAGATTCGATACACCAATTAGGCACTACATTTTCACAGCCAGACAAACAACAAACAGAAAATATTTTTTCAACAAAACCATTGTCGTTAAAATAATTCCTACACATCGCAGCCTATTTTTCAATTTATTATTTCTTGTAGGTTTAAAACGTAATCGATCTAGCTGCTTTTGTTAGCAGTTCTCAGTAAACTCATATCCCCTCCAAATACAAAAATTTGTAAATAACGGCAGCCAAGCTCTCCTTCAAAAGTTTTCGGCTGTGGATGCTGTGAGATATAGAAGTTGAGCCAAGCATTTCATTCTTTCTCCCCAGTTTTACATTGAAAAAAAGTAAGATCATTTCACCTGTTGACGAGCGCCAAGCCAACCTTTTTCGTGGTAAGAAAAGTACAAATTTTAAACTAAAAACATTTTTAAAAAATTACTTGGCCATTGAATTTGGTTCATTACGAGAACTCTAAAAAGTCAATTGCCAAGTATTTTTTTTCTATGATTAGAGTTTAAAATTTTTACTTTTTTTACCACGAAAATGGTTGGCTTGGCGCTCGTCAACAGGCGAATTGATCTTACTTCTTTTCAATGCGAAAGTAGAGAGAAAGAATGAAATGCTTATAGCTCAACTTCTATATCTCACAGCTTTCTCAGCCGAAAACCTTTGAAAGAGAGCTTTGGCTGCCGTTTTTTTTTTTTTTTTTTTACAAATTTTTGTATTTGTGGGGGATCACATCTTTTTGTTGTTTGTTTCATATCAAGGCGTGAAATAAGTGAAAAGGGTGGATACAGTGCCTTTAAAACAGATTGTCTAGAAACAAAAGCTACCATCTTTTCTTTTGTTTACAGTCTGTAGTTTGCAATATGCAATGCTTTTTATTAAATTTGCTACGGTTAATGTCGTCTTGGGTTTTTGTGGGAATGATTTGTTGACTGGATTATAACACACTGACGCATGATTTTAATCAGCAATTAAAATATTCACGTTTTTACCAAAGTTAAGGGTGGTAGGGAACAGGGGGGAAGGGGGTGAAATATCGCTTGCCTCCCGACAGATTATTATTTTTCATGTTAATATGTACCATCGTGCCAAATTTTTTGCTGATAACTCATTAGGTGCCTTCATGGTGAATGCTGGAAATCAAGGTAAAAAAAATATAAACTTTCAGCGATGAGGGTTGAAAAAATGTGGTTTAGGAAATGAGAATAGGCCGATTGGGTTAAAACACATTAAAACATAATTCTAATAACTAATTTGAAAAAAAATCAATTTTGGGTTAAAGCTATGAATTATTCCAATTTTAGGGAATTATTTAGGGGGTGTTGGGGGTGGAATATCTCTAGCCTCTCGGCGGATTATTTTTAAATATTATAATGTACCAACATGCCAAATTTCCTGATGATAACTCATTATAGGTGCCTTCATGGTGAATGCTGGAAATCAAGGTAAAAATAATATAATCTACTAGGGATGGGGGTTGACAAAATGTGGTTTATATAATGGGAATAGGCCGATTGTGTTAAAACACATAAAAACATAATTTTAATAAATAATATGAATAAAAATTCAAATTTGGGTTAGAGCTATGAATTATTCCATTTTTAGGGGATGATTTAGGGGGGGGTTTGGGTGGAATGTCGCTTGCCTCTCGGCGGATTATTAATTCTGATATTTTATCTGCCACCATGCCAAATTTCGCGTATGGAGCCCATGTGTTAGATATTTATTAATGGTTTTGAATTTAAATGGTTTAAATGGTGTAAATGGTTTTCGTTTTGGTTTTGAAAGCAAAAGAATATGAGTCTGAGGTACATCTAAGGTGTGGTCCAAGTTTGATAGTTCTAAGATTTACCGTTTTCTCTGTAGGCTCTTATTCCTCTCCGTCAGAATCAACCAACCAACCAACCAGCCACCCAGCCAGCCGGAAGGTTTTCTACTAAGTTGAGGCACATTTTTAAACACAGATCGGGTTATCGGACCGGGATGATTTTTTTGGAGGTCATGGACCACATATCAGGTCATATAACGAGTTTCAAGATTGTAAATCATTCGGGGCGGCGTGTGCAGATAGCAGAAAACCCCCCAACTCGGGTAGGAGTATTATACAGGTCGAGCTAATCGTCAAGCAGCCGCGTGCGCTTGGCTGCGGGCGAACGACCGTCGCCCTAGATCGGATGTCTGCATACAATTTCAGCGCAATTTGTTCAGCGATTCAGCTAATTTTCGATGTATACACACACACACGCACACAAAATCACAGAATAAACGCCGTTTGAGTTGAATGGAGATAGTCGCTCCGCTCCCTCGTCTAAAAAGGTTTTGTTTTGTTTTGTTTGTGTGTGTGTTTGAGTGTGTCGCCACACGATTCAGGTCAAACGCTATTCTGATCTTCATGAAAATTTCAATTTCATCTAGGGCGACGGTCGTCGCCCGCAGCCAAGCGCATGCGACTGCTTAGGCGACACGAACTCCAGCCCTATATACAGCTACCAGAGTTGGGGGGTTTTCAGCTATCTACACACGCCGCCCCGAAAGATTTACAATCTTGAAACTCGGTATATGAGCTGACATGTGGTCCATGACCTACCAAAAAAAAAAACCCAATCCGATAACCCGTTCTGTGTTTAAAATGTGCCTGAAAATCGTTGAAATCCTTCCGACTGGCTGGGTGGCTGGCTAGCTGGCTAGCTAGCTAATTCTCCGCGGAGATTTATTTAACCTACAGAGAAAACGGTGCATCTTAGAACTTTGAAACTTGGACCATACTTAGATGTATCTCAGACGCAGTGTCTTTTGCTTTCAAAACCAAAATCGGATGATAACAGGGACCGGAGAAAATCTAAATTTGGATGATAATCAAAACGCGTAATTACCAAGGCGTGGTAATTTGTACAAACTTGAAATTAAACATGCTATTAACCATTATAAATATCTAGCGTCCAAAATACAAGGGACTGAATTTGGGGAGACTGTGGGCACAAAAATGTCAAAAACAACTCTGAACTTTAAAATTAATCGTTCAAAGAAAACGCTACAACTCAGAAGTTTCAAACGTGGAATACACTTAGATATCTCTCATTCTTTATCACTTTTGAACATGGAATAGCAAATTGGGTAACGGGTACCGGAGAAAATCAAAATTATCAAAAGCTATAGGTAATTCCGTACTCTTATGAATAAGACGCTATACAGAGAAAACTGAACATCTTAGAACTTTGAAACTTGGACCACACTTAGATGTCCTTCATGCGCAATCACTTTAGCTTTCAAACTCAAATAGGGCAATAGGGACCGGGGAAAATCAAAATCAAAATCAAAACGCGTGGTTACTCAGGCGTAGTAGTTTGTACAAACTTGAAATTAAACACGCTCTTAACCATTATAAATATCTAGCACCCAAACCAAAAGGGGGCAAATTTAGGGGGACCGTGGGCCCAAAAAGTTTAAAAACAACTCTCAACTTTTCAAATTTTATGATTCAAAGCCCATCTTTCACGCATTGATAGGAAACAAACAGCAAAAAGATGTAATACCCCACACAAATACAAAAATTTGCAAAAAAAAAAAAAAAAAAAAAAAAAACGGCATCCAAGCTCTCTTTCAAAAGTTTTCGGCTGTGAATGCTGTGAGATATAGAAGTTGAGCCAAGCTTTTTATTCTTTCTCCCTAGTTTAGCATTGAAAAGAAGTAAGATCATTTCGCCTGTTTACGATCGCCAAGCCAACCTTTTTTCGTGGTAAAGTAGTACAAATTTTAAACTCAAAATCATTAAAAAATTTGCTTGGCCATTGAATTTGGTTCATTACGAGAACTCTAAAAAGTCATTGGCCAAGCAATTTTTTTATGATTTTGAATTTAAAATTTTTAACTTTTTTTTAAGGTTTTACCATAAAAATGGAAACGTTAGCCGATACATCATCAGATGAAGATGAAGATGGCCCAAGATATATTGAAAGTCTGTTTTAAACTATTTGTTTTTGTATTTCGTTATGTTAAGGTAAAAATGTGTGGGATGATGAATTTCATCCACTTGTTTAAGTGACTTTCACATCTTTATTGAGAATGTTAATGGTATCTGTACCATAGATTTTATGTTCTCCAAATCCAAAACAGAGGTACAGGTCACATAACGGGTTGGAAAGTATGATTGAGGGAGTAATGAAAGTGGGTACGTCGGTAGTAGTTTGAGAGGAAAATGAAGTATAATTCAAAGTATGCACGATTACCCTTCTTGCGCTCACCGCTCACCACGAGAAGTAAACCATGCAAACCAGAATATAAGTAATATAAGGACATGACGAATATATGGTTTACCGGTCAGGGTGCCCCCTCCATTAGTAATTAACACTTATCTAGTTTAGTTTAATATTTCGTTTTTGTACTATTTTATTTATTCAAAATTATAATTGTTAAATTACTGAAAAGCAAATAGCACCAATCGATGTACATTACAAAACTGAATGAAAATGCATTTATGATAATTTCTGTGAGATGAACGGTAAGAGAGTTATGAGCCAAAACGTATGTTAGGCGTCGCGACGCCACCGATGGCGCCTGCAGTGATTCCGCCGATGTAACCCATGTCCAAAAACATTGTAATTGATACCTTTGTACGATGCCATGCCGTTGACCGCTATATTCTTCCACGAATAGCCTACGAGATACACTTTGCGCCTGTACTACTGGTTCAATCTAAAGATACTTTCATTAAAACCACATTGTAAAGTACATTTTATAAAACAAAAAATACTTACTCTCTATGTACATACTATCATATATTACAGTCCCTTTCTGGCAACAAAGAAAAACTTGAACGATGTTATACGTTAAATAACGCCATTCACCCGACACAGACACCAGCCAAAACACCAGACAAAATGAAAACATTCATGCAGACTATCATAAGAAGATCATCATGAACAAAATTCATCATCAAACTTTTTAACAAACTTCCATTAACGTTAATAAACCTAACCAACCTAGATAGATTTAAGCAAAAAATCAAAAGTATACTTATAAAAAAAGCATACTACTCAATTATTGCTGAATACCTTCAAGATACAGACTTCTCACTCTGAATTCAATCTATACGGTTGAATAAATCTAATCAAACATAATTTATGAAAAAAGGAAACCTAAACTTAACACTGGTACCTAATTGATCCCCATTGTTATCTAAGTCATCTGATTAATATTATTGTATTGCTTTATGCATTATAACATGTGCAATTTGTGTTTATTCTGTTGCATGCATTAAGTTTACACATGACTGCCTATGACTGTTTAGTTTAAAGATAACAAAAATTGTTAAAAAATGCCAATTATATAGACCTTTATACGTTTATTTTTCTATCTAATATCTTATCTTATTGTGTGATTGAATTAATTTTAGATTCCTTCCTTAAACACTGCCAAAACAGGTACGGCACCGTGCCTAAAATTATTTAAAACAAGGAAGCTTCGCAAACGCTTTTTCAGGCGCGTTGTTGGATGAGCATAATTATTTAAACACGTAAAAAAGCGCAAAATTGTGATTTTCATAAAAAAAAACTATTTGATAACGCTCAAATTTCACACAAATATATTAGTTCATAAAATTAAGGTTCTATGAATAAATCATTGCAATCGGATAGCATGTAGGGGTTATAAGTTAAAGAAATTTTAAAAAAATAAAAAAATCGTAAAATTGCAATATTATCATGAGAAACAACTTTTTGATTCCGCTCTTTTTCACACGAATATATTAATTCATAAAACTAAGGTTCTTGTAAAAAAATCCTTACAATATGATGAAGCATGTAGGTGTTACAAGCTGAATAAAGTTAAAAAAATCGAAAACAAATCGTTCAAACTGTGATTTTCATATGAATAATTTTTCAATTACGCTCAAATTTCACAAGATTATTTTAATTCATAAAATAAAGGTTCTTTGTAAAAATCATTACAATCGGATAAAGCATGTAGGTGTTAACAGTCGAAGAAATGTTTTAAAAATCGAAACAAATCATAAAATTGCGATTTTTATGAGAAATAATTTTTCGATTGCGTTCAAAAACGTGTCAGTTCTAAGTTCAGAGATTTCAAAGGGCTCCAGAAAATTTTATCGCAATTGGAGTATTGGTTTAGCCGGAATCGTGTTAACAATCACACAAAAATACAAAAAAAAGAAAAAGAAGAAAGAAAAAAACATTCTAGATTTTTTCTCCAGTGTAGTGAAATGGAATCTTCGCTTCGCTCGTTACGCTCATCCAAAAATACAATATTTTATGTGGAAATAAAGCAGTTATTATGGGACTGGAACGGACGGACAGACAGACAGACAGACAGACAGGCATACATGCATACATACATACATACATACATACATACATACATACATACATACATACATACATACATACATACATACATACATACATACATACATACATACATACATACATACTACATACATACATACATACATACACATACATACATACATACATACATACATACATACATACATACATACATACAACATACATACATACATACATCATACATACATACATACTACCTCGCCGCCCCGCACCTTCTGATACGAGACCGCCTGGGTTGATTGACACGTCAGAGCCTGGCGCGGACGCAACGAGGCACCAAGACATCTACAAGTCAGTGCAGTGACAGTGCTCGCCTGGTAACAGCTCGACGCTCGCCTGAAGAGGCCAATTGTAACATTGGCGAAACGTTGTGCACCCACTCGACAACGTCCAACTAGGACTGCAATTTTAACAAGGTACGTGGTTTTACCGTAAACTTAATAAAAATGACATATATATATATATATAGTTTGCTTGGTATATAGATGCAGGCCTAAATGGCTAGGATACTTAAACTGGGAACATGAATAAACATGTTTCAGTGGGGGAAAGGTACAGAAGGACGACAGCTTACCTTGAAAACGTTAGGTAGGTCGCACAGACACAAATAGATGAGTAGACAAAGTTGCTGATACGTTTCGACCAACTAGTGGTCTTTATCACTCAGCGTGAGTAGAGATACTAAAAGTAGTTCTAAAGCTAGCATGGTATGTACAATGAAGGCGCTGTCGGTGGGTGGTGGTAGGTGGAACTAGGTCTAGGGGAGGCAGAGCTGGGCGCGCCTGCTACCTGTTGTTCAGGTTAGGAGGCTCGCGCGATCTGGTGATGTGTTGGTGAGATAGCTCCCAGTTTCTTAGCTCCAACTGCCTGCAGTCATCGGGAAGCGCCTTGATGATTCTCGTTGTGAAACAGTCTTTGAAAGGGAGGCTGTGTTCAACAGCATGCTGGGCCACAGGTTTGTCTGGATCCATCTGTTTGACACTTGACGGTGGCCTGTCATACGGGTTCTCAGTTCATTAGGGGTGAGGCCTACATACTCTGCCGGACACTGCGTGCACTTGAGCTGGTAGACTACGTTGGAGGTGAGACAGCTGTTGTGGTGATGGATGGGGTAGGTGACCCCTGTGGCTTCAGCAGTGAATGTCTTGGTAGGTGGATGCATAGGGCAGGTTTTGCACCTAGGGCGGTTGCAGGGGTAAGATCCTATTGGAGGAGCTCTCTGCGGACGAGTTGGAGGCCTAGTGGGGTCCCGTTTGATAAGCGAATCTCCTATGTTAGGTGGTCGTCTGAAGAAGACACGTGGTATCTTGTTGGCCCAGATGATGAGTCTTAGGGGCAGCTTCAAGGATGGGCAGTCCACTCTTGATTATGCCGTTAAGTCTCTGCAGCCCCGGGTGCCAGCGCGTCACTAGGGGGATGGCGCTATTGTTCGTGTTGGCCACCTGGGTCTTCTGGTTTGCGGCCTGGAGATCCGCTGTCGAACCACGTCACGTTCGTACCCCCGAGCTACAAACGCGTTGGTGATTCTGTCACAATAGTATGAGAGTCCTTCCGGGTCAGAGCATATGCGTCTGCCACGCACTGCTAACGAAAAAGGTAGGGTATGTTTAGTGTAGGTTGGGTGACAGCTGCTGTTGTGCAAGTTTCTGTTGACTGTTGGTCGGTTTGAAGTGGACCTTGGTGCTAATGTTGCCTTCATAGAGGAAGATGTCCACGTCCAAGAAGGTGACGTGAAACGCAGATACGGTCCACGTGAAGTTCAGGACTGAGAATGCGTTGAGATTGTTAAGGAACAGCTCTAGGCTATCAGCACCGTGGGTCCAAATTAGAAAGAAATCGTCAATGAATCTAAAAAAGCAGTGAGGTAATAGCTGCTGGGTTTTAAGAAAGTCCGTCTCAAGCTTGCCCACAAAGAGATTAGCATACGATGGGGCCATGCGAGTCCCCATGGCTGTCCCTTTGATCTGAAGATAGTGTTTATCTTGGAATCGGAAGTTGTTTAAACGTAGAACCATGTGGGCAAGTTGAGTGAGGAACTGCGTACTGGGCTTGGTGTGTCGCTGGGCGCTTATCAAGAAACGATTCCAGCGCTGCTAGGCCCTGGATGATGGGTATGTTGGTGTACAGGGACGTGACATCAACAGTGACTAGCAAGGCACCGTCCGGCAGTGGGGTGTCGAGTCCTCTGAGTTTCTCAAGGAAGTGGAAGCTATCTTTGATGTGGGTGTCCAGGTTGGTGACGAATGGTTGGAGGTGGCTGTCGATGTATGCCGAGATACGTTCGGTGGGCGAGTTGTAGCTGGAGACAATGGGTCGACCAGGGTTACCTAACGTTTTTCAAGGTAAGCTGTCGTCCTTCTGTACCTTTCCCCCACTGAAACATGTTTATTCATGTTCCCAGTTTAAGTATATATATATATATATATATATATATATATATATATATATATATGACATAATGAAATTCTTTCGAGTTTCCGAGTTAAATAAGTTTTATTACCAACGTTTCGAACAGTTCTCCCTGCTCATTCTCAAGGTAACGACATACAAATTAAAAAAACATTGAGTAAACATTGTCTCTCAAACACATACTTTCGGTATAAAGGTAATATGTATAAACAAGTCAAGGGAGCGCCGATGGGATCACCTCTTTCTCCAGTTATTGCAAACATATTCATGGATTTTTTGGAAACTAAAGCTCTTGAGAATGCTCCATTGAAGCCAATTGTTTGGCTAAGATATATTGACGATATATTTGCCATCTGGGTATATAGTAGAGCAGAGCTTGATAATTTTCTAACTTATTTGAACAGTTTACATGACGATATTAAGTTCACAATGGAAGTTGAACAAGATAACCGCCTTCCATTTTTGGATGTGTTGGTAATGAAAGCACATGACGAAAGCTTTGCCCATACCGTATATCGTAAACCGACACATACTAATAGATATTTAAATGCTTCATCACACCACCATCCTGCTCAACTATTCTCAGTTGTTAACACTCTTGCTACACGATCAAAGAGGCTATCTGACCAACACCATATAACAGAAGAAATGAAGGGACTTCGGGAAGCTCTTCTTTCGAATGGTTATTCTGACAAATCTATTTCCAAAGCGTTTAACAGAATTCCTAAGAAGAAGGACTTAAATCCTCCAGAAGTAGAGAAATACCGAAGCATGGCATATTTACCGTATGTACAAGGCACCACAGATAAAATAAGCAGACTCCTAAAGAAAAACAACATTGGAACCATCTTTAAAGCTGAACTTAAGATCTCATCAATGCTTAGAAATGTGAAAGATGTGATTCCTCATGAAGCTCATGGAATATACGAAATTCCTTGCGGGTGTTGTGAGAAAACATATATCGGAAGGACGAACCGTAAAATCTCAGCACGTCTGGACGAGCATAGAACTGCAATAAAAAAACAGGCAAACTACATCTGCTCTTTTCCAGCACTATTTTGAGAAGGAGCACTGGATAGATTTCGCGAACGCAAAGACTGTTGCCAGAGTGGACCATGAAGTATCTCGTATTGTTAGAGAAGCCGTCGAAATGGAGAAACGACCGCATAACTTAAACATACGAGATGATGCGAAAAGACTAGCACCCAACTTGGAAACTGGCGCTACGTGATAGCCATGTGGTGCCGATAATACCCCCAGTTGCCACGGAAAATGTAGTTCCTCCAGCTAGAGTGGATAGGAGAAGAAAGAAGCCACCTGAAGCTCAACCTACCAAACGCCTGTTAAGGTCATCGCAAAGATCTTAAATGTAATGCTGAGCAGTTGCAGTGACTTGTTTTGTCTTTTATATTATTTGTTATTGTCTTGTTTGTTTACTCAATGTTTTTTAATTTGTATGTCGTTACCTTGAGAATGAGCAGGGAGAACTGTTCGAAACGTTGGTAATAAAACTTATTTAACTCGGAAACTCGAAAGAATTTCATTATGTCACATTATATCCGAGAAAATCTACGTAAAAACAAATATTATATATATATATAAATATATATATATATATATATATATATATATATATATATATATAATATATATCACACATATATACACATATATATATATACTAGGAAACGCTCAGTTGGACGCGTTGTTGAGCGAGCACCGGTACGTGCAACACGACCCGAGTACGACATTCCCATAATGTTACATACCAATAAGTCTTTTAGGTCTTGACCGATTTAGCTGAAAATTTGTAAAATAGGAGAGAATGGATAAAATCCACCGCCATCTAGAGGACCTTGACATCATTTCTTTGGGAAAACTATTTTACTCTTGATTTCTTCTAGGTGGCAGTACATAGTGACCAGAATTCTTGTGCGACTTTTCGTTGCCATGGTAACGTTACTTTTGTTAAAATGTAATTGCTATCTACACTACTTATCGGATCAAAATAAAATTGACATATTCGTGACCGGACGGACATTCTAAAATGATGTTGGCTACCTCAGATTTTGTCGCCGTTAAGTTTTTAAAAAAACTTTAGATTAACTTTAATGTAACTTTATAACTTTTTGAACGATTTTGCCACAAAACTAATGGCATTCAATCGGGAACGAAACTTGCGGATGGTCAAAATTTCAACTCGATCCGAGCCTCCGTTTGACCGCTATCATGAGCCAAAAAAGCTGTGCGACTTTCCGTTGCCATGGTAACGGGACTTTGTTATAATGTAATTTCCATCTACACTACTTATCGGATCAAAATACAAATAACATATTCGTGATCGGACGGGCATTCTAAATGATTTGGCCACCTCAGATTTTGTCGCCGTTTAGTTTGAAAAAAAAAACTTTCGATGAACTTTAATGTAACTTTTTAACTTTTTGAACGATTTTGCCACAAAATTATACAGCAACCCGCCTAGGTGGTATGTACATGTGTGCAAAATTTCAGGTCGATCAGAGAAACGGTGCGACCTGTATCGAAGCAGTAACAGAAAAAAAAAACAGACATTCGAGCCATAAGAGTGAAGTGGAGACGCTCGCTTCGCTCGCTCAATGAATATAAAGTTTTTCAGCATAAGCCCGCTTTGAGGACATTAAAAGTAAATGATAGCAGTTGGAATAAAAGTATGCCCCGACTGGGGATCGAACCCAGAACCTGGCGCGTTAAGCCAGAGGTTCTGGGTTCGATCCCCAGTCGGGGCATACTTTTATTACAACTGCTATCATTTACTAAATATATATATTAATGAACTAGGTTTTTCGGTTATAATGCCACGTTTATTCACATTAGGCCAGCGTTTCGATATAAATATATATATATATATATATGGAAGTCAACATTCCCATCAACTAGCAGTTTAGTAAATGTTTGGTCTGTTGTCTCGGTGGCTCAATTGGTAGAGCTATGGCACGTTAAGCCGGAGGTTCTGGGTTCGAACCCAGTCGGGGCAAACTTTTACGACAACTGCTATCAATCAATAACTATATGTCCTTAAAGCGGGCTTATGCTTAAAAACTTCATATTCATATATATATATATATGTTGTAATTGTCTTCCGGGACATTCCGCCGCTTGTTTGAGTTTGCTGCTACAGACCTTTGTCTGTCACGAGTCACGAGTGACTCGTGATCATGCCAGATGCGATTCTGGCGAAACGTCGAGTGCCAGGTTACAGACAAAGGTCATCAGCAGCAAACTCAAACAAGCGGCGGAATGTCCCGGAAGACAATTACAACACACAAAACGTCCGCGAAAACTTAAGAACAAACATATATATATATATATATATATATATATATTTATATATTATTATTATTATTATTATTATTATTATTATTATTATTATTATTATTATTATTATTATTAAATATATTATTTAACTATCTTTACGGTAAAAATCACGCACAGTATTATATAAAATAACTTTTAATCCCGACGTTTCAGAAAAACTATGTTTCCATTTTTAAGGGAAGGGTATATATGAAAATATATGTTTTGAGGTAAAACTGCGTGTGGTTATTGGATGAGCGAAGCGAAAACTTCAATTTCACCGACCCCCCAAAAAAATTTAGCTCGGGTGTTTTTTTGTTTGTTTGTTTTTTTGTTTTTTTTTCTGTTTGTTCGCTCTCTACCGGGCAAACGGCATATCCGATCTTGATGAAAATTGGAGGGGACCTTCGAAATCTCTGAACTTAGACTTGCTACGTTTTTGGGTACAATCGAAGAAATATTTCTCATGAATATCGTATATTTTAACGATTTTGTTCGATTTTTAGTGCGATATTTTCGTGACATTTGGGCCGATTCTGACCAAACGGGTGGGGCTACAACGTTCATATTTCACATGGACATTAAGGTAATGGTGATGTATTGCTTTCTGAAAGAAAACGTTGAACAAGTTAGCCAGAATCTATAGAAATAAAGCTTTTAATATAAGTTTTTTGATTTTTTGTGCGATATTTTCGTGCCATTTGGGCCAATTCTGACCAAACGGGTTGGGCTACAACGTTCATATTATACATGGACATTAAGGTTATGGTGATGTAGTACCTTTTGAAAGAAAAAGTTGAAAAAGTTAGCCAGAATCTATAGAAATAAAGCTTTTAATATAAGTTTTTTACGGTAAATAATACCAATTGACAAGAAACAATAGAAACTTGACAACAATCACCTACAATGCGTAGGCAGCAAAACAAAGCACTTGCAAAAGTAAAGATATCCCACGCAAATTAAAAACTTTAAAAAGCTCATCCATCAACGCGGTGGGACTTAAGCGTTTTCCTAGTATAATAAAATAATATTTTATTTCCGACGTTTCACTAGGGTTTCACCTAGCGTTATCAAGGTTTAAAAACAAAAACAAATTGCTTTTTAAACTACACACGAAATTAACTGGAGAATTACAAACCATCTCTTTTAACCCGAGTTGGTAGGACATATGATGTTTAACTTTGGTTTTATATATATGTATATATATGAGTTTTTAGACTTTCGTGGTTGGGATATGATGTCATTTTAAAATGTTTTACGGTAAAACCACGTAATTGCAGTCTTAGTTGGACGTTGTCGAGTGAATACAACGTTTCGCCAATGTTACAATTGGCCTCTTCAGGCGAGCGTCGAGCTGTTACCAGGCCGAGCACTGTCACTGCACTGTTTTGGTTTTGAGTGGAAATTCGCATAAGGGGGATCAGCGTAACCTTAGTCCCCCCTTTTTGAAGTGGACGTATCTCCGAAAGAATTGGGGTTCAAAATTCGGGACTTGGGTACAAAATTATGCACATGGTTTAGAGTCGAAATTCGCAAAGGGGGGGGGGGGCAAATGCCTCCCCTTTTAAAATGACATTATCACCGAAAGTATTGGGGTGCAAAATTGTGCACATGGTTTTGAGACGAAATATTCTAGTGGGGGGGGGGGGGGGGGGGAATGGGTTTACGGACTCCAAAATGTGTGTAAAAATATGGTATAAATTTGCACATTAAATTCGTTATTCTACGAAAACCATTAACTTGACTCAACCAAAATGAAATTGTCGTAAGTTTTTTGTGTTGCTTGTGCAAAAATCGAAATTGGTTGTGAAAATTGTGCAAAAAGTGTGCAGAAATATGGTATTAGTTTGCAAATGAAATTTGTTATTTTACGGAAACCATTAACTTGGCTCAGCCAAAATGAAGTTGTCGTAAGTTTTTGTGTTGCTTGTGCAAAAATCGACATTGGTTGTGCAAAATTGTGCAAAAGTGTGCAAAATTCACAGCTATCTAAGTCAAAACTATTGGTGGATGATCAAGTTAATGGACCCGATTTGGATGGGCCACTGGCTGCAGGATATGGTGAGGAATATAAATGTGGACGAATATAGAATCGCACTAAGACTCAAGAGACAGCTTCCAATCGTTGTTTAATGAGATGTATGGTCTCTCACAATGATGTCGGCGAGCTTGTAACGAGAGGAAGGTCTTGACATGCCTACAGTCACTAACGGCTTTACCAGGTATTCTACGACAAATTGGAGACCAATGAAACCCAAGATTGCTTCAATTACGAACGTCCTATTTGCATATTTACTTTTCTTCTAGGTTTTCTTATCGCCCGTCACGAAGTTCTGAAGTGATGACAGCAGCTATTATAACTTTCTCACTCTTCCAACTAACTTGTTGAATGTTTTGAATAATTCTTATTAATTTGACAGTGCTTTCAGCCACCGAATTTCATCAGCCCTGTCCTATTGCAACACTAGAGTCGGTAAGGGAGTACTCCCAGAACTTCTATATCGACCCTGTAAGTAAGTTTACACATAACTCAACCAAATGACTCAACCCGAAAATATCGCTAATATTAATGAAACTTTTAGAGCAGGTGAGGTTAATAATGTGATGAATTAGTTGGACTATACACTGCTCTTTTAAATAAAGAAAACACTATGTAGTACTATGTTTATTAAAAAAAAAAAAAAAAAAATTTATTAAAATATTCATTGCGGAAGGGTAATTTTTTTGTTTTTCCGGGAAATATTTTTAAGGTCATTGGGAGTAGTTCTTCATTTCTATTAAATGTAGGGGTACTAGTGATTAATCTAGTAAAAATTATTGCTAGAACGATTCCTGACTTTTTATTCTCCTAGTTATAAAATGTGGACAAGACAAGGTCATAAAAGTCATAATAATATGTTATCTAGATTACACTATCATAATTGCGTTTCACATACTAGTTGTAGGCTAAAGGTTGGTCAAGTCTGATGTATAATCTTATCTTAGTTATGAGTTGACATATCGTAGGCAATGCCATTGCAATACAATGATATGTAGGCTTTATCATTGATATACATGTTATCAATAGATACCTACATCGTTGATGGACATTTCAGACATTGTCACTTGTTGTGAGTCTCACTGAAGGGTTTTTGGCCCGATGCCACCGCCAATACGATCCTGACCTGACTCTGGCCGATACCGCCACCGCCAATACGATCCTGACCTGACTCGGTTTCCCCATACCCCCATTGCCCAAAACGAAACCCGACCTGACTCTGGTTTTCCCATTTCCCCCACCCCCAAACGATCCTGACCTGACTCTGGTCCGTACCCCCCCACCACCAAAACGATCCTGACCGGACTCTGGTCCGTCCCCGCCCTTGCCAATTTTCGAATTTACAATGACTCTGGTCCCATACCCCCCACCACCAATACGATTTCCGACCCCGACTATGGTCCCATACCCCCAATTTCCCAAAACGATCCTGACCTTGGGCTCTGGTCCATTACCGCCACCGCCAATAGGGTCCTGACCTGACTCTGGTCCCATAACCGCCCCCGCCCAAAACGATCCCGACCTGACTCGGTCCCATACCCCCCACGCCAAAACCCATTCCCGACTTTGAATGGTCGAACCCACCCCCCGCCAATACGATCCTTTACCTGCCCCTTTGGGCCCATACCCCCACCGCCAATACGATCCCGACTTTGACTGGGCCCCATACCCGCCACCCCCAAACGATCCCGAAACCCGATTTTTTCCGATACCCCCCCCCACCAATACGATCCCCGACCCAACTCTGGTCCGATACCCGCCCCCCACCAAAAAGATCCTGACCGGGCTGGGGCCGATACCCCCCCCCACCAAAAACATCCTGACCCGCTCTGGTCCGATACCCCCCACCACCAAACGATCCTGACCCTTTTAAAATGGTCCCATACCCCCCACCGCCCAAAACGATCCGGGCCTGACTCTGGCCCATACCCCCCACCAAAATACGATCCTGACTTTGAATGGGCCGATAACCCCCCCACCCCCAATACAATTCCCGACCCGACTCTGGTCCGATACCCCCCACCCCCAATACGACCTTGGACCCCGACTTCCCGGCCCCATCCCCGCCACCGCCAATACCCATCCTGACCTTTACTCTGGCCCGATAAAACCCCCCCCCGCCAATACGATCCTGACCGGCCTTGGTCCGATACCCGCCACCACCCAATTTCGATCCTTTACCCGGGCTCTGGGCCCGTACCCGCCCCCGCGAATACGATCCCGACCTGACTCTGGCCCGATACCGCCACCGCCCAAAACGAAACCTGACCGGACAGGTCCGATACCCGCCACCGCCCAAAACGGGTCCTTGACCTGACTCCCGGTCGATTTCCCCCCCCCCGCCAATACGATCCGACCTGACTCTGGCCCGATACCCGCCACCGCCAAAACGATCCTGAAAAAGAAATTGGCCCCCCATACCCGCCACCGCAATACGTCATTGGGCCTGACTCTGGCCCGATACCCCCAACCGCCCAAAACGATCCTGACCTTTAAATCTGGTCCGATTTCCCGCCACCCCAATACGATCCTTTACCCGACTCTGGCCCCATACCCGCCACCCCCAATACGATCCGACCCGACTCTTGGTCCCTAACCCCCCACCCCCAATACGATCCTGACCTGACCCGGTTTCCCATACCCGCCACCGCCCAAAAACGATCCCCTTTAAACCCGACTCGGGGCCGATACCCGCCACCGCCCAAAACGATCCTGACCCGACTCTGGGCCCGAAAACCCGCCCCCGCCAATACGATCCTACCGACAGGTCCGATACCCCCCACCCCCAATACGATCCTACCTTTATTGGTCCGATACCCCCACCCCCAATACGACCTTGACCTGACTCGGGCCCAAAACCCGCCCCGCCAATACGGGGGCCGGTGACTCTGGCCCCATACCCGCCCCGCCAATACGATCCTGACTGACAGGGCCGATACCCCCCACCGCCCAAAACGATCCTTGACCTGACTCTGGTCCGATACCCGCCACCGCCAATACGATCCGACCCCGGGCCCCGGTCCGATACCCCCCCACCGCAATACGATCCCCGGAACACCTTTACTGGGCCCATTACCCCCCACGGCCAATTCGATCCTGACCTGACTCGCGTCCGATACCCCCCCACCGCCAATTTCGATCCCGACCTGACTCTGGCCCCATACCCCACCGGGCCCAAAACGATCCGGAAACCCGACTGGGGCCGATACCGCCCCGGCCCAAATTTGAAACCTTTACCGAAATCTGGGCCCCCATACCCGCCACCGCCAATACGATCCTGACCTTTACTAGTCCAATAACCGCCCCCACCAATAAAGACCCCCCCACCTGACTCTGATCCGGGTACCGCCACCGCCAATACGATCCCGACTTTGAAATCTGGTCCGATACCCGCCAACCCCCCCAAAAAAATCCTGACCTGAAATCTGGTCCGATACCCGGGCCCCCGCTTTAAAACGATCCTGACCTGACTCTGCCCCCGATCCCCGCCACCGCCAATACGTCCTTTTACCTGACTTTTGGTCCCATTTCCCCCACCGCCAAAAACGATCCTGACCTGACCCCCTTTTTTTGGGTCCCATACCCCAACCGCCAAAAAACGCCCTCCGGGCCTGAATCTGCGTCGATACCCACCACTGCCCCAAAACCCATCCTGCCCTGACTCTGGTCCCGGGATCCCCCACCCCCAATACGATCCTGACCGACTCTGGCCGAAAACCCCCCACCGCCAATACGATCCTGACCTGACCTGGGCCGGTACCCCCAACCCCCAATACGATCCTGACCGGAACCCTTTTTTGGTTTTTTTTTTTCCCATACCCACCACTGCAATACGATCCACGCCCTGACTCTGGTCCGGTACCCGCCCCCCATACGAAACCCTGACCGACTCTGGTCCCATACCCACCACCCCGCCCAAAACGAACCCGCCCCGACTCTGGTTCCCGGGACCCGCCACCGCCCCAAAAGATTTCCGGGCCGGGCTCTGGTCCCATACCCCCCCACCCCAATAAAAGATCCTGACCCCCGAAATCTGGTCCCCCAAAAACCCGCCACCGCAAATACGGGTCCTGACCTTTACTCTGGTCAATACCCGCCCCCCGCCCCCAAAACGATTTCCCACCCGACTCTTTGGGCCATCCCCCCTGCTTAAAAACGATCCCCGCCGACTCTGGTCCGTCCCCAACCCCCAATACGATCCTGACCTGACTCTGCGTCCCATAAAAAGCCACCCAACAACGATCCTGACCTGGGCTTTTGGCCCCGATACCCGCCCCGCCAATACGATCCTTTTACCTGACTCTGGTCCCATACCCCACCGCCAATACGATCCGGGCCGACTCTGGCCGATAAAAAGCCACCGCCCAAAACGATCCCGAAACCCGACTCTGGGCCGATAACCGCCACCCCCAATACGATTTCCCGACCTGACTCTGGTCCGATTTCCCGCCAACCCCCAATTAAAGATCCCGACCTGAAATTTTTAGTTCCGTTCCAAAACCCCCAATACGAAACCGGACCGAAGGGCCGATACCCCCCCACCGCCCAAAACGATCCTGACCTGACTGGTTTTCCTCCGGGAAATTTAACCCGCCACCACCAATTTCGATCCCGACCGACTGGTCCGACACCCGCCACCGCCAATACGATCCGACCCCGACTTTGGGCCCGATACCCCCCCCGCCAATACCGATCCTGACCTGGGTGGGTCCGATACCCGCCACCGCCCAAAACGAACCTTTACCTGACTCTGGTTCCCATACCCCCCCAGCCAATACGACCTGACCTGATGGGGCCCATACCCGCCAAGGCCCAAAATTTGATCCTGACCGACTCTGGTCCGTACCCGGGCCCCCGCCCCAAAACGATCCTGGACCTGACTCTGCCCCCCGGTACCCCCCACCCCCAATACGATCCCGACCCGACTCGGGCCCATACGCGCCCCCGCCAATACGAAACCCGACCTGACTCTGGTCCGGGTAAACCCGCCCCCCGCAATACGAAACCTGACCTGGGCTCTGCGTCCCAAAACCCGCCACCGCCCCTACGATCCCGACCTGAATTGGTCGATACCTGCCACGCCAATAACCCCATCCGACCTGACCGCGTCCGATACCGCCACCCCTAAAACGATCCCGACCCCGACTGGTCCGATCCTGCCACCCCCAATACGATCCCGACCCGCTCTGGTCCCCATAAACCCGCCCCCGCCAATACGAAACCTTTACCTGACCCCCCCCGTCCCATAACCCCCCACCGCCCAAAACGATCCTGAACCCGACTGGTCCCAAAAACCGCCAACCCCCAATACGATCCTGACCTGACTTGGCCCATACCCACCACCCCAATACGATCCTGACCGACTCCCCCTTTCCCCAAAACCCGTCACCGCCCCAATTTCGATCCTGACCTGACTCTCGTTTTTAAAACCCCGCCACCGCTTTAAAACGATCCTGACCCGACTCTGGGCCCATACCCGCCAACCCCCAAAACGATCCTGACCTGGGCTCTGGTCCCATACCTGCCCCCGCCAAAACGATCCTGACCTGACTCTGGTCCGATACCCCCCACCGCCCAAAACGGGTCCCGACCCGATGGGCCGATAACCCCCCCCCCCAATTTCGATCCCACCCGACTCTGGGCCGATACCCGCCCCCACCAAAACCCAAACCTGACCTGGGCTCTGGTCCGATACCGCCCCCGCCAAATTCCCAAAACGATCCTGGGCCTGAAATGGTCCGATTCCCGCCCCCCCGCCCCAATTTCGATCCGGGCCGGACTCTGGTCCGATACCTGCCACCGCCAATACGATCCTGACCTGAATCTGTTCCGATACCGAAATATATTTAATTTTTAATCAATAATATGCCAAATTTAAGATTGTTATACAGTCTGAGTGTAAGTAAATTGTCAACAAATGTATTATCCAAAGAACTATGCTGACTCGACTTCGATAATAGTATCTAACCCTGTCTCTAGATTGATATCAATGTTGCAGTGTGTACACTTGCCCGAACGTTGTTTTGGCTAGAGGGCAAAGCACATTCTCAGCATGCAGTCAAGAATGTTTGCTTTGACCGGTATAACTAGGGAAGACGAAGGAAGGTAGGTACGGTGCCTACGGGGGTCGAGAAAACTCAACACCCTCCCCCATGGAGAGGTCAACCTAGACAAAATTGAATTGATGTTGAATTTCGATTGAAAATGATTTATGTCGCCCAATGCGAGTAATCAATAAAAATAATAAAATGTTAACTTAATTAGTATTTTAAGTATAATGAAGTTTTTATGGAGCGTGTTTTTTACAACGCTTATATTAGCTTCATGTGTTTGTCTGTCTGTCTAACTTTCTGTCTGTCTAGACGAAATCTTATAATTGATATTTCATAACAACGCTTATTAGCTTCATGTGCTTGTCTGTCTGTCTGGAAGGAATCTTACAATCGATATTTCACCCACTTCTCAATGTCCAATCGAGCTGACATTTTTTACACATACGTATTTTTGATGTCAATAGATGAATCAATTAACAGATTCAATAATTAATCAATTAATTCATCGTAATTAATAATTAACATTTTAAATGGGAATTGATATTTCACCCACTTCCCAAAGTCCGATCGAGCTGAAATTTTTCACACAGACGTACAACGCTGATATTAGCTTCATGTGTTTGTTTGTTTGTCTGTCTGTCTGTCTATCTGTCCTTTATTGTTATGCGGCGACAACGCTCACCGCGCTCCACTTACAAGTTCAATCCCGTGCAGTGAGTCATTCACCATGTACGCATAGTTGCGTTCCCCTCGCGTGGTTCGACCTCACAGTTGATCGGATGGAGTTGTTGCCAGCGCAACTTGTTATCTATCACGGTAGGAATGGATTGTTATAATACTAGGGAAACGCCAAAGTCGTTGTAAAACGAGTGAGTGAGCACCATGTGTATAGTACCCGGTATCATTCCCCATACTGGGCTAGATCCAGCCTTGGGTATATGGGAGGAAATGGGATGTTCCCGGGTACTCAACACTTGGCTCACTCACTCATTTAACAAAGACTTTGGCGTTTCCCTAGTTATTTAAATTGAACATTAAAAATGCGAATCGTGTTCGAAACGTACTAGCGTGAAAACATTAACAAATTTCCAAGATAAAACAAAATCACCCAATTTTTATTCCCATTTAACACCCTCAAAAAAATATGTGGGTGTAAAAATATATAAAAAAGTTCATACTAACGGGTATCGAACCCCAAACCCTCCGTGCGTAGGCTTAATGCTTACCAGTAGGCCGTGCATGCCACGCAGATTTCGTCCCGCTAGCTGCTACTAAACAAATGCTATCGATATTTTAAAAAATCACATTTTTATTTATTGTAGGCTTAAATCGCATTGGATCTAGCTGATTTTGTTAACAGTTCTCAATAAACTCGTACCGGATGTCAGTTTAAAATTTCAGCGCAATCTGTTCAGCGGTTCGGCTGATTTCGACGTACAGACAGACAGACAGATTCACAGAATGAGGGCCGTTTGAGTTGAATGGAGACACTCGTCGCTCCGCTCCCTCGTTTAATAATACTAGAGAAACGCCAAAGTCGTTGTTAAACGAGTGAGTGAGCCAAGTGTGAGAACCCGGGAAACATCCCCTTTCTCCTCTATAGCTAAGGCTGGATCTAGCCCAGTATGAGGAATGATACCGGGTACTCAACACATGGCTCACTCACTCGTTTAAACAACGACTTGGCGTTTCCTACTTTGGCGTTCCCTAGTTATTTAAATTGAACAATTTAAAATGCGAATCATGTTCAAAACGTATCAGCGTGAAACATTAACAAATTCCAAGATAAAACAAAATCACCGAATTTTTATTCCCCATTAACACCACTCAAAAAATATATGTATGTGTAAAATATAAAAAAGTCGAGCGAACGGGTATCGAACCCCAACCCTCCGTGGGGTAGGCTAAATGCTTACCACTAGGCCATGCAAGCCACGAAGTTATCGTCTCGCTAGCTGCTACTTAAACAAATGCATATCGATATTAAAAAATCACATTTTTATTTTTTGGGATTAAATCGCAATGGATCGAGCTGATTTTGTTAGCAGTTCTCAGTAAACTCGTACCGGAGATCTGGTTAAAATTTCAGCCCAATCGGTTCAGCGGGTCGGCTGATTTTCGACGTACAGACAGACAGACAGAATCACAGAATGAGAGCCGTTAGAGTTGAATGGAGAACACCCCCCCCGGTCGCTCCGCCCTCCGTTTAAACTAGGGAAACGCCAAAGTCGTTGTTAAACGAGTGAGTTAGCCAAGTTTTTTACTTCTAAAAACCGTACCGTCTGGTCACCTTACAGGAACTCACTCTACTTGCCACAATAATTATTTAAATTGAACTTTCAAAATGCGAATCGTATTTAAAACGTATCAGCGTGAAACATTAAACAAATTTCCAAGATAAAACAAAACACCTAATTTTTATTCCCATTTAACACCCCAAAAATAATATGTGGGTGTAAAAATATAAAAAAGTTAAAAAACTGACGAGTATCGAACCCCATCCATCGCGCGGTAGGCTAAATGGTTACCACTAGGCCATGCGGGCCCACGTCAACCACGTCCCGCTAACTGCTACGAAACAAATGCCATTGATATTATTAAAAAATAACATTTTTATTTATTGTAGGCTTCTATCGCAATGGATAAAGCTGATTTGTTAACGTTCTTAGTAAACTCGTACGGAGTCTGTTTAAAATTTCAGCGCAATCTGTTCAGCGGTTCGGCTGATTTTCGACGTACAGACAGACAGACAGAATCACAGAATGAGACCCGTTTGAGTTGAATGGAGACACTCAGTCGCTCCGCTCCCTCGTTTAACTAGGGAAACGCCAAAGTCGTTGTTAAACGAGTGAGTGACCATGTGTATAGTACCCGGTATCATTCCCATACTGGACTAGATCCAGCCTTGGATACCGTATATGGGATGAAATGGGATTTTCCCGGGTTCTCAACACTTGGCTCACTCACTCGTTTTAAAAACGACTCTGACGTTTCCATAGTTATTTAAATTGTAACATTCGAAATGCGAATCGTGTTCGAAACGTTTTAGCGTCAAACATTAAAAAATTTCCAAGATAAAAAACAAAATCACCTATTTTCATTTCCCATTTTAACACCCTTAAAAATAATATGTGGGGTAAAAATGTAAAAAAAAAGTTCTAACAACGGGCATCGAACCTCAACCATCCGTGTGGTAGGCCTAAACGCTTACCACAAGGTCATGGGCCCGCCAGATAGATTTCGTCCCGACAGCTGCTACTAAACAAATGCTAACGATATTTTAAAAAATCATATTTTATTTATTTTAGGTTTAAATCGCAATGGATACAGCTGATTTTGTTAGCAGTTTCAGTAAACTCGTACCCGGGTGTCCGTTTTAAAATTTCAGCGCAATCTGTTGAGCGGTTCGGCTGATTTTCGACGTACAGACAGACAGACAGAATCACAGAATAAGGGCCCTTGAGTTGAATGGAGACACTCAGTCGCTCCGCTCCCTCGTTTAACTAGGGAAACGCCAAAGTCGTTGTTAAACGAGTGAGTGAGCCATGTGTTGAGTACCCGGTATCATTCCTCATACTGGGCTAGATCCTTAGGTATAGGGGAGGAAAGGGGATGTTCCCGGGTACACAACACTTGGCTCACTCACTCACTAATTTAACAACGACTTTGGCGTTTCCCTAGTTATTTAAATTCAAAATTCAAAATACGAATCGTGTTCAAAACGTATTAGCGTGAAACATTAACAAATTTCCAAGATAAAACAAAATCACCTAATTTTATTACCCATTTAACACCCTCAAAAATAATAAGTGGGTGTAAAAATATAAAAAAGTTCTAACCAACGGGCATCGAACCCCATACCTCCGTGCGGTAGACTAAATGCTTACCACATGTCATGCCAGCCACGCAGACTTTGTCCCGCTAGCTGCTATTAAACAAATGCTATCGATATTTTTAAAATACATTTTTATTTATTGTAGGATTATATCGTAATGGATCTAGCTGATTTTGTTAACAGTTCTCAGTAAACTCGTACCGGATGTCTGTTTAAAATTTCAGCGAAATCTGTTCAGCGGGTTCGGCTGATTTTCGACGTACAGACAGACAGACAGAATCACAGAATGAGAGCCGTTTGAGTTGAATGGAGACACTCAGTCGCTCCGCTCCCTCGTTTTACTAGGTAAACGCCAAAGTCGTTGTTAAACGAGTGAGAAGGGAGCCAAGTGTTGAGTACCCGGGAACATCCCATTTCCTCCCATAAACCTAAGGCTGGATCAAGCCCAGTATGGGGAATGATACCGGGTACTCAACACATGGCTCACTCACTCGTTTAACAACCACTTTGGCGTCTCCCTAGTTATTTAAATTGAACATTTAAAATGCGAATCATGTTCAAAAACGTATAAGCGTGAAATATTAACAAATTTCAGATAAAACAAAATCACCTAAGTTTTCTTTCCCATTTTACACCCCTCAAAAATAATATGTGGGTGTAAAAATATAAAAAAAGTTCAAATAAACGGGTAACGAACCCCAACCCTCCGTGCGGTAGACTTAATGCTTACCACTGGGCCATGTCAGCCAGGTAGATCTCGTCCCGCTAGCTGCTACTAAACAAATGCTATCGATATTTTAAAAAATCACATTTTTATTTATTGTAAGATCAAACCGCAATGGATCTAGCTGATTTTGTTAGCAGTTCTCAGTAAACTCGTACCGGATGTATGTTTAAAATTTCAGCCTAATCTGTTCAGCGGTTCGGCTGATTTTCGACGTACAGACAGACAGACAGAATCACAGAATGAGGGCCGTTTGAGTTGAATGGAGACACTCGGTCGCTCCGCTCCCTCGTTTAACTAGGGAAACGCCAAAGTCGTTGTTAAACGAGTGAGTTAGCAAGTGTTTTGACTTCTAAAACCAGACCGTCTGGTCACCTTACAGGAACTCACTCTGCTTGCCACAATAATTATTTAAATTGAACATTCAAAATGCGAATCGTATTCAAAACGTATTAGCGTGAAACATTAAAACAAAATCACCTAATTTTTATTTCCCATTGAACACCCCTCAAAAAAAAATATGTGGGTATAAAAATATAAAAAAGTTAGAACTGACGGGTATCGAACCCATGCATCCGTGCGGTAGGCTAAATGGTTACCACTAGGCCATGCAGGCCACGTCAACTTCGTCCCGCTGACTGCTACGAAACAAATGCCATTGATATTATTAAAAATCACATTTTTATTATTGCAGGCTTAAATCGCAAAGGATCAAGCTGATTTTGTTAACAGTTCTCAGTAAACTTGTACCGGATGTCTGTTTAAAATTTCAGCGCAATCTGTTCAGCGGTTCGGCTGATTTTCGACGTACAGACAGACAGACAGAATCACAGAAAAGAGCCGTTTGAGTTGAATGGAGACACTCAGTCGCTCCGCTCCCTCGTTTAACTAGGGAAACGCCAAAGTCGTTGTTAAACGAGTGAGTGAGTGAGCCAAGTGTTGAGTACCCGGGAACATCCCCTTTCCTCCCCTATACCTAAGGATCTAGCCCAGTATGAGGAATGATACCGGGTACTCAAACCCCACACAGCACACACATATCCCACGAATATCCTATGAATATCCATGAATAAAATGTGTATATTCCAGGGATATACTATATACAGCATTTTATGTCAATGGCATGTCCGGCGAATGTGCAAATGTCACGATATTCATCTACTGTGGACCTCCCAGATATATAGGGAACCTAAGTGGGCGTTGTCCGGTTCTCTCCGGTCAGCGTGGTATAGGCGATTAACCCGTGCTAAATGTTTCGTAAGCGATAGCGCGAGAACCCGACCACGGACCGGAATTATATTCATACTGTAAGAAACTATAATCTTTCCTCTTTGCGTGGATATACATAACTCTGCTCTATCACAAATATTAATGGCATTTGTTTTGAGTTGAAGTGAACTCTACATTTACACTGTTGCCAAACCTTCCAAACTGCTCATGAAAAAGCATGTAAAAACATTTTCTCCGTAGCATCAGCATAACATTTGGTATCCGACTTGCTTTGTGGCTACTGTGAGGTCACTGGGTTGTACTAGATTATACATTACAAATAAAATAGCCTTTAATGTACCAACAAAATCTTGAATGCGAAGTACATTTAGCAACCATGGACAAGCGCGTGGTATGCGAGGATGCCACAGCTGCACACAACGTGGCTGCGTCTCGCTTAGGTTGCCGCTCAGTCAGAGTACATTTGCGACAGCGCGCAAACATGGGTCCATTTAACTCATAATAGTTTGAATTTAGGAAGCGTCATCGAGCAAAGTAGGATGCCATCATCTTCTTCACAAAATTATGCATCTTGTGATGTTATTGGTTTAGATTTCTTTTGCGCTAGTCAAAAGATACGGCGAGTTACATTTTCGTACCATGCTAATTCTTATGGGCGCTGAGACCAGAGAGAACCAATTTCCTTCCCGCCTTCAAAACTTAGGTTCCCTATACTACTGGATATTCTCTGAATGTACCATCAATACCCCGTTTCGTTTGTGCAATTCTTGAATATCCTTGGTACATTCTTTCAACATCCATAGGTATATTGATATACATATTACATTGTAGGTACATTGTTGGTATCTACAACAATCTAGGGATATATAATTTAAAAATACAAATTCTATGCACATCCACTGGATGTACAGTGGATGTACGCGAATATATAATTGTCGTTTATATGTGCGTGGTACGTCCCGCAGACCTACTATGAACATAATTTTTGGATATCCTTCAATGTACGAACAATATACGACTATATCCACGATTCTTACATGCATTTCGTGAATATCCTTGGTACATTCGTACGACATCCATAGGCATACAAATACGTGCATTATATTGTAGGTATATTGTAGGTAAATTGTAGGTAACAACACGACCGATGGATATGTAATTTAAAATCATATATAATTCCATGGACATTCACAGGATGTGCGGGAATATCACATGGATGTACATTTCATGTACGGACAATATACGGATATATCCACGATTCACATAATATGCCGACCATCAACTGGTAAAAATTTGAAAATTTTTGGTAAGAAGTAATTAAGTAACGTAAGTAAACAGCGGGCATCCTGAGCAATCCAATATTTAAGTTGGTTAAGGGTAGATTTCAGCTCCACCGAAGTGCAATGGAAGAGCCTCGACCTGAAAGTGTTATACTCTGAACAGAAACTCCCGAGAATATAAATAAAGCATGCTCCGGAGCCATGGCGGAATGCTAACTTGGTTGCGCACGTGTAGAGATTGTATTTACAAAATATTTCACTTTCTTATCAATTTAAAGTATGTGCGCATACATGATGCATAATTTGAATGTAAGCAAATACTTCTAAATGATCAATTATCTAAGATTCAAGGTTTTTAATAGAAATTATGTACATGCTTCTACACAACGCCGCTAGACCGCGTTTTGAAAACCACAATAGGTGAATTGTGTATGTTCATGGCATGTTTGCTCAATATATAGAGTATATTATACTTTCGAACGGAGTAGACTGAATGTTGGTTTATGTAGAATATACGCAGGATATAGATGTGACATACTATGTCATCTGTGTATGACTATGTGATGTTTGCTCAATATACAGATTATATACTCAATTGCGGCCGAGATGTGTAAATTTGCTTATTAATGTATATACCTAGGACATATAGTGGACTTACTGTGTACTGCGGTATTTTAAAAGCATATTCTACGTATCTTAATAAGTTATTTGCAAATATCGATGAATAGAGAAATTAGTTTTTTATACACGTGTATTAAACGTTGTTGGGATATGCTGTGGATGTACATGTCAATGCTATGAATATCCTTTGAACATACCTTAAGCTCCAATGCAGTATATCGTTTTGAGGATATACCTAGTATATTCCTGAAATATCGTGGATGTTAATTTCACTTTGAAATCCAAAATGGGATATCCCGTCAATATCGTGTGCTGTGTGGGACATGGCTCACTCACTCGTTTAACAACGACTTAGGCGTTTCCCTAGTTATATAAATTGAACATTTGAAATGCGAATCGTATTCAAAACGTAACGTCCAAGATAAAACAAAATCACCTAAGTTTTATTTCCCATTTAACACCCCCCCCCCCACCCCCCCCCAAAATATAATGTGGGTGTAAAAATATAAAAAAGTTCGAGCTAACGGGTATCGAACCCCAACCCTCCGTGCGGTAGACTTAATGCTTACCAATAGGCCATGCAAGCCACGTAGATATTGTCCCGCTAGCTGCTACTAAACAAATGCTATCGATATTTTAAAAATCACATTTTTATTTATTGTAGGATTAAATCGCAATGGATCTAGCTGATTTTGTTAGCAGTTCTCAGTAAACTCGTACTGGATGTCTGTTTAAAATTTCAGCCCAATCTGTTCAGTGGTTCGGCTGATTTTCGACGTACAGACAGACAGACAGAATCACAGAATGAGGGCCGTTTGAGTTGAATGGAGACACTCAGTCGCTCCGCTCCCTCGTTTAATAATACAATACAATATAAAAAATATGAAAATTTAATACATTATCGTTAAGACTAAAAAGTATAAAATAATATTACATGAATTTTTTTTTTAAACAACGCTTTTAAATGTACTAAAAAGTACAAAATAAATTTTCGCCCAACAAATTTTTGCCTTAAACTCGGAAATTAAAAGCGTTGGGCGCTTACGGTATTGACATAGATTACAGAATTTTGTTGTTCATGGAAGGAGGGCGCCCAACGCATTTAATTTCCGAGAAAGGCAAAAATTTGCTGTCGAAAATTTATTTTTTACTTTTAAGTACATTTAAAAGCGTTGTTTTAAAAAAAAAAATCATGTACTTTTGCCTGTTGTTAGGTTGCGTGTGTCACGTCACGATCAAACCTGAACATGACTTGATTTACATACGGTGTTTTTTGTTGACATATAATGATACAGCTTTTGATAATCCTTGGGGTAAAGAGGTGGGGATAGTCCCATCCATGAAACATTATTATTAAACCGGCACCTCCACTAAGGATACTTGAATGCTGTAGAAATTTGCTTTTATTCTAGAATCTTCCATTTTGGGTACTCCCGTGCACAATACAATATTATAATTTTTTGTAGTTCCTGGATTGTGTTAAATATTATCAATTCCACCCATGAGTGTTTCCCAAGCAGCCACATTGCGGACATGAGAAAAAGAGAAGTTTTTGCTACGAGATAGACGACACTGTGCATATGAAAAAGCTAAAATCACAAATTCACCAGGTGACTGGGAACAGTTTCGTTCATTGAGAAATAGTGCAACAGGAGCTGTGAGAAGTGCTAAATATAACTATTATCACGATAGGATCGACAATAATAAATATGATAGTTGCAATATGTGGAAAACATTGAAAGAGATGGTTGGCACCAAGGACAAGACAACACACCCAACAGAGATAAGTTTTGAAGATGGAATTGAAGCTGATACGGTAAAATTTGCAAATAAATTTAATAATTACTTTATAGATAGTATATATAGTATTGCTGAAGTTGATGTGAGTTGTATTGAAAACGATAAACTAAAAGAAACAATTGATCTGTGTAAATATCAACGTGAAAAAAAATTGTATGTTTGAACAGTTCAGTGAAATTACAATAAGCGAATTTAGAAGAATAGTGCTGTCGCTAAAAAACAATGGTGGGGGGACCTTTGATGGAATTAGTGTTAAGTTGTTAAAAGATGCATATCCTACGATTAAGTTTAACCTCCTTAACTTAATTAACATGTCATTAAAAACAGGAAAATTTCCTGAAGACTGGAAAGAATCGCTTATAGTTCCTATACAGAAAATTAGTAAATCTTAAACTGCCGCTGAATTTAGACCAATAAACATGTTGCCAGTTTTTGAGAAAGTATTAGAAATAGTTGTTCATAATCACTTATATGCATATTTTGATAAAAATGACTTAAAATCGGGTTTTAGGAAACTGCACTCATGTGAGACTGCTGTTCAACTTTTAATTTCGAAATTTACTCAAAGCATGGATAATAACCTATCAACATTAGCTGTTTTTCTTGATCTAAAGAGAGCCTTTGAGACTATAAATAGATCTAGACTTATTGAGAAATTGAGATATATATATGGTGTGGACGGGAAGGTGCTAGATTGGATATGTGATTACCTTTGTGATAGAAGTCAGAGGACAAAATATAATGAAGTAATATCGGATGTAAAACATATTGATGTTGGAGTCCCACAGGGGTCAGTTCTGGGCCCACTTTTGTTTCTTATTTATATGAATGATATTGAAAAATGTGTAGAAAAGTGTATCTTAAACTTGTATGCAGATGATACCGTAATTTTTTGCTCGAGCAAAGATTTACAAGAAATGATTGACATTATAAAATTAATAATGAACTAAAGACTGTTTCACAATGGTTAAGTATCAACTTTTTTAAACTAAATGTAGGTATTAAAATGTAAGTGTGTGTTAATGGGCACTGCTAACCTAGCTGAAATAAAGATGGACATACTAACTAACCAAGTAAAAATAGAGGATGAAGCCATCATGTTTGTTGAAGAATTTAAATCCAACCAAATACGAAAAATTTGTAAAAAAAAACGGCAGCCAAGCTCTCCTTCAAAAGTCTTCGGCTGTGAATGCTGTGAGATATAGAAGTTGAGCCAAGCTTTTTATTCTTTCTCCCTAGTTTCGCTTTGAAAATAAGTAAGATCATTTCGCCTGTTGACGAGCGCCAAGCCAACGATTTTTGTGGTAAAAAAGTAAAATTTTTAAACTCGAAATCATAAAAAAAAATCTTGGCCATGAACCAAATTCAATGGCCAAGCCATTTTTTATGATTTCGAGTTTAAAAATTTTACTTTTTTACCACAAAAATCGTTGGCTTGGCGCTCGTCAACAGGCGAAATGATCTTACTTATTTTCAAAGCGAAACTAGGGAGAAAGAATAAAAAGCTTGGCTCAACTTCTATATCTCACAGCATTCACAGCCGAAGACTTTTGAAGGAGAGCTTGGCTGCCGTTTTTTTTTTTTACAAATTTTTGTATTTGGTTGGATATTACATCTTTTTGTTTTTCGTTCGCTATCAAGGTGTGAATGATGGACTTTGAATGATTAAATTTGTTAAGTTCAAAGTTGTTTTTTTTTACATTTTTGGGCCCACGGTCCCCCCAAAGATACCCCTTGAATAATAAAAAAATATATATATATTTAGAGTCTACCCACTCAGTTATATAACTGATTTTTAGTGGGGGACTTTAAATCAAAGCGACCAAGCCAACCCTGCACTGCAGGCCCCGACGCAATCGACGAGTGAGCGATAACCAACCAAAGATCGATATTTTTAATATGAAATATACCAATCAGTGGTATGGACAGTGCGAACACCCGCGGATCAACGCCAGAATCAACAAGGCCGATTCAGAACAACTCTGAAATTTATTATGTGCTTCGTTGCTAGGACGGCTCCAAAGTCACCGTTTACAAACTCCTATAGACTTAAGTCCAAATCAGAAGTTAAAAAACTTCTGACTTTAGCGGGAATCGAACCCTGGCCCTTCTGCATTGGAAGCAGATACGCTAACAACAAGACCAACGCACTAGCATAAGCACTAGATATTTATAATGGTTAAGAGCATGTTTAATTTCAAGCTTTTACAAATTACTACGCCTGAGAAATTACGCGTTTTGATTTTGCTAGGACGGCTCCAAAGTCACCGTTTACAAACTCCTAAGACAAGAACTGATAGACTTAAGTCCAAATCAGATGTTAAAAAACTTCTGACTTTAGCGGGAATCGAACCCTGGCCCTTCTGCATTGGAAGCAGATACGCTAACAACAAGACCAACGCACTAGCATAAGCACTAGATATTTATAATGGTTAAGAGCATGTTTAATTTCAAGCTTGTACAAATTACTACGCCTGAGTAATTACGCGTTTTGATTTTGATTTTGATTTTCCCCGGTCCCATTGCCCGGTTTTTGTTATATGAGGTACATCTGAGTGTGGCCCAAGTTTCAAAGTTCTAAGATGAACCGTTTTCTCAGTATAGCGTATTATTCATAAGAGTACGGAATTACCTACTTTTGATAATTTTGATTTTCTCCGGTACCCGTTACCCAATTTTGCTTTCCATATTCAAAAGTGATAATTATTGAGAGATATCAAAATGTATTCCACGTTTGAAACATCTCAGTTGTAGCGTTTTCTTTGAATGATTCATTTCTAAAGGTCAGATATGTTTTTTGTCATTATTGGGCCCATGGTCATCCCCAAATTTAGCCCCTTGTGTTTTGGACGCAAGATATTTATAATGGTTAATAGCATGTTTAATTTCAAGTTTGTACAAATTACCACGCCTTGGTAATTACGCGTTTTGATTATCATCTAAATTTTGATTTTCTCCGGTCCCTGTTACCCGATTTTGGTTTTGAAAGCAAACGTCACTGCGTCTGAAGTACATCTAAGTGTGGTCCAAGTTTCATAGTTCTAAGATTTACCGTTTTCTCTGTAGGCTAAATTAATCTCCGCGGAGAACTCCTAGCCAACCAGCCAGCCAGCCACCCACCCACCCAACCACCAGCCAGCCAAAAGGAATTGACGATGTTGAGAGCCTTTTTTAACACAGAACGAGTTGTCGGATCGGGTTGATTTTTTTTGGTATGTCATGGACCACATACCAGGTCATATACCGAGTTTCAAGATTGTAACTCTTTCGGGGCGGCGTGTGCAGATAGCTGAAAACCCCCCAACTCTCGTAGCTGTATATAGGGCCGGAGTTCGGTGTCGCCTAAGCAGTCGCATCGCTTGTCTGCCGGGCGACGACCGTCGCCCTAGATACTTGGGTGAAGTTATCGTTCAAAATCCATATTAATTACATTGTAGCAAAAATTAGTAAAAAGGTAGATAAGTAGAATTGGTCATCATCTGTCGTCATAGACTAAAATGTTAATTGTTCAACCACATTTCGATTTCTGTTCAACAATTTTCTATCAAGCTTTTAACATGGATATTAACAGACTTCAGAAATTACAAAATAGAGGTATGCGAACTATACTTAAATGTAATCGTTATGTTTCAATAACGACAATGTTGAACACTCTTCAAAGGATAAATGTTAAAGAACAAATTAAGCTTATAATGCAATGTTATTCATTTTTAAGATCCATCATAACTTGTTGCCAAATTACTTAGGATTGAAATTAAAGCCAATAGCATCAGTTCACGAACATAGCACAAGAGCAGCTAAAACTGGTTACTATTTGAAAGGTTGCAATAAGTTAGCTAGCAAAATCATTTTTTTATTCCGGTATTAGGGAATTTAACAACTTACCTCCTGTAGTTATTAATTCCATGAATGTTGCTAGTTTTAAGAGAAATTATCTCTTGCATAGACTAGAGCTCAGTCTCAGCAATGTAATTTATATAAATAGAATACTTATATTATTATATTATATTATTAGAAGGGATATGGTTATTTTTTTTTGTATAAGGCTCCAGACTAGAAATCAAAATATGTAATGATATCTAGTCAGGCCTATCTACTGTACGTGAATATGTAATGTATTGTAATAGTTGTTGCAGCTAAATAAAGAATTATTATTACTCCCAAGTCCAATATCTCCCAGAAAAGTTTGGAAATTCTGAAGCATTACACTCACTAGACGGTAAGCAAAACCAATATTAAAACCACGAGAATCATTAATAATGATTCATCATTAATAATGATTCATAGTTATCTCTAGTAGGCCTACACGTCTCAGTAATGCAAAGCTACGAAACAGCGGGGAGGTGTTTCAGAAAGATAAACACAAGTTTTTCATTTTAAGGTTGTGGGTTTTTGTTTATTATTATTGATACCGATAGCTAAAGTGACAACAAACAATATTTTTAAGTATACAGTCCTCTTCAAAGTAACACATTATCCATAGTGAACCTATCAAAAGACAATATTTTGTCCTCCTATGGTGTGTGTAACTACTAACTATGCTTGCATTAGCAGCCATATTATAAACGCAGATTCGATTTCAAACCCACGTCCCACTAAAATTGAAAATTTGGTACAATAAAAGAGCGACTAAAATAAAAGGTCACAATGTATTTATGATTTTTTGGTACGTGACATAACCTTGGAATGATAATAGATAAAGGTTTCATGTATGTATAGTAACTTGCTTGCACGACGGTAGAAAATAAATAATTTGAAATACGCTGCCCTAATTTTACTTTTAATTACTGACTTGAATCGGGAAATTTTAATATAATTGTTTATTCTGAGGTAATGTCCCGTCCAAAAAATTGCAAAACAAAATCTGTTCATTTATTATCCCCTCTCCCTTCATGCCAACTTTTCAGACATATTTTATGGTACATTCTTTTTAAATCACATTTCGTCCACAAGTATGATTTTTATCACAACTTGATACAGAGTAAATCTATAATGGTAAAACATAATAAAACATTGGATACATATAGCTAGTACAGCCACTATGACACCTTCCAAAATAGTTGCCTAACATGTTAAATAAAGTTATATTTTAGTTGACAACATCCAATAAAATAGTTGTATAAAAATTGTCCGTGCAGCCAAATTCCAAACGATTTATGCGAAAAATATAAATATCAGAGTACAATCAAGTTCAAAAAACATGATTACTGGCAGTGTTGAATTCAGGCATTTTAGCCCGGGAGAGTTATGTAACATCCCGGAGGATACAGGGACCAAGAACAGAGGGTTTGGGGGGCAAAGCTTCCCAACAATAGCGGTATAGCGGTGTAGGCAAAAATTTTAAAATCGGGTTTTTAGAGTGCATTTTAGAAAAAGTAGTGGGCTGAATGCAGTGCAGTACCAAAATTATGTATTTTTTGTGCAGTCAATTTGCAAAATTATACGGTTATTTGATTATATGATTAAGGGGAATCCCTAGACCCAAATATGATTTCTAAAGAATGCAGTAAAGACGTCTGAAAAGTAAGTAGAATGTAAGAGGGGCTTAATAAAAGAGCGGATTATTTTTTATTTTTTTTTTTTGACGGGACATAACCTCAGAATCAACAATTATATTTAAATTACTGGAATCAGTTGTTCAAGTTCAAAATTGAATTTTGAGCAGCAGGTTTTTGTATATTGTTTCTACACTCCTTTATCTACAACCTAAATATAAGGATAATTGGTTTTATATGGTTTCAGGCGTTGCACGATTTTTTCCGTTAAAACAGTACAAAATTTGAAATTGTAGGCCTACCGGCAGGCGAAAAAAATTGTGCAACGCAACAAATCATATGAAACCAAAAATACTTCTATTTAGGTTGTAGATAAAGGAGTGTAGAAATAATATACAAAAAACCGCTGTTAACAATTCAATTTTGAACTTGAGCAACTGATTCCAGCAATTTGAATATAATTGTTGATTCTGAGGTTATATCCCGTAAAAAAAATTTCAAAAACACAATCCGTTCTTTTATTAAGCCCCTATTACAATCTACTTACTTTTCAGTCGTCTTTACTGCATTCTTTAGAAATCATATTTGGGTCTAGGGATTCCCCTTAACAATGTGTGTAAGCTTATACATTGAATTCATAGTTCATTTTCTGAAAAAAGGCGTATATTGAAAACACTGTACCTATATTGTACTAAAAACCTACTAATAGTGCTTAGTTATTTTTTCATCTCGGGGGGGGGGGGGGCTAACATAAGCCCCTCCCCCCCGGGGTTATGCCTGAATTCAACACTGATTACTTGATATGGGAGATAGGACATTATTGAGGTGTGATCTTGGGTGTGGCTGTGTAGACAAAAAGAAGGCGATGAAGGCTGTAAAAGGTGGGATTTTTAAATACGTACCTCAAAATATTTTTTGTAGTGAATTTTCATATCATGTTCAACGAAATCACCCAACAAGTTTTGAAGCTATTCGCACGCCTTGTTGGCTGCACCCTTCCTAGCGATACGTCACTTGGTCACAAAATTGATACTTTTGTTAGTAATATGTAAATATCCTTCACATACTTCATATACTATACTTCATATGCTCCGGTTAACATGCCACCAAACAGGCAATTTGTGGTAATTTCGCAAACTAGGGAAAAATATTTGAAATGTTAAAATGTGCTGTGATAACATGTGTGCTCATCCCTTGTCAACGTCGTCCCAAATATTCGAATTGTTTTGGGTGAAAATTGGAAGTCGAAAAATGGTCCAGACTGTATGTGAAATTAGCTGAATTTGCCGATCGAGCGAATTTTAAAATGGCCATTTAACATTGCAAAAAAAGTTGGCCCAAGCTCATCAAACCGTTTTAACGTTACTGTCTTCCCGTTATTGTTACCGGGCAATAGGGCATCGACCTTTAGGTTAGCAACACTAATCTAATGTGATTGGAAGTGATCATCATATGGTGGGATTTATGGAATAGAACGAAGTAATATTTGCCTGTTTTCCTTTATTTACAATAAAAAGTTACAACACACAAATTAGCCAGTCCCTGTTAAACATAAATGAGCAATTCAAATACCGATAAAAACATAGTTTATACACTTATTTATAAATGTGCGACTTCTTTGGGTGAATTCATAAGTAAATGGTTGTAGAATACAAAACTAATAATTATATGAAACAGGAATTAGGTATTTGTTTACTGTTATTCAACTTTCCTAAGGTAAGTAGAACCGGCCAAAACAAACAAATCAATGGTTATTTATATTAACAAAATTAATGACTAACATGCTAAACAAGCCAATGTTAGCTTTTATTTCTCAATATAAAAAATAACTAGATTAAAGCAATATAACACAGAAGCCACTTACGACATACTTAAGGCCAAATTTAATCGATGACAATACAAGCTCATGTTGGAATAATATTTGAGAACCTATCAATGCCTTACAGACACAAACTATGTAGGATCTACAGGCCTAGATTGTAATTTAATTGTATAATATCTCTATTATCCCAGGCTTCCTCAATATTATTATTTTAAAGGGGGCCCAGATACTATAACATATAAAGATACTTGGTGTCTAGATACAGCCTACATGCTCTATCTACAAACGACATGTTTGTTTTATAAGTGGTTGTGGTTGGTTACATAATTTGAGGAAGACCTAGTTATATATAGCAGTGTCAGTATGCATTTATCACAATAATAAGCAGGTAACTGAGCAGACATAACAAGGAACATTCTGTATATTATTTATACTGACTACACAAACAGACTACATTCGAGGGGGTCAGAGGCCAATCGGGTCAAGTGACAAAATTGTGATTCTGAGATAAATGGACTTAAAGTTAGACTCATGTTGTAAAATATGGGTAGGAGTTTATGGATGAAGTCAATAACTATGTACAGGAGAACTATTTTACTTAAGTGATTTTTATTTACCAATCCAAAAAAAATAAAAATTGATATCATATGGCAAGTTTGATTGATAAAAAAATCACTTGGCTCTTTTGGCCTCTCAAACTTTTTTTTACATACTTTCACTTGTACTTTTTATTTCTACATCTATTCTAAGTCATCATACCCTGAGAGGAGAAAATCTTCATCATTCTCATTTTTTGCGCTAGGCCTAGGCTCTAGAATGATTTGAAGTGACCAAACAAGGTTATGTTCAACAATATTTTGATTGGAAGTGAAAACAAAGGAAAATAATCATTTAAAACATAGTCCACAAATACTTTACACAATATACATAACAAATATGCTTATACAGACATAATGCTCACCTGGAATATCCATCATACTGGCATTTTTGTTGATTTTGTTCCGTGCCATCATCACTGACAGCAGCTGACAGTAAACAAATGTCCCCTTTTGGCTTCCAAGCCGGCAGTTGCTTTTACTAAGAAGTTTAACTTCTACACGCTAGATGGCAGCATTGGTGAACAAATTCACTTGAATCCTTTGGCCTCTAGGTAGTTACATGTATTAACATTAAACTTGTGCACCTAACTCATTTTAAATTTTTTTGTCACTTGACCCGATTGGCCTCTGACTGACCCCCTCTTCAATGAATATAAATAAACTAAACTATCACACTTAATTAATATAAATATAAATAAATGTAGTATAATATGCAAGTAACGTTTTTTGTAATATTTTTAACTCATATCTGTTAAAAAAAATTGGACACGTTTTTGCATTCAATGACATGAAATTACATAGGCTAAACTCCATGATATGAATTATTCCAAACGTTAAATTATTTTTTCTTCTATTAAGGTAGGTCAATAAAGATTTTCAAAACCCACAACATGATATTCAGCTACCACCATTACTACTGCAAAAACTTATAAACATCTCCACTAGGCTATATATCAATTATATCACATTGATACGACTTGTTTCCAACCATGGTTTCTTACCAACTTATGATGGTTGGACAGTTCTTACATCCGCTTTGACCAATCGCGCCAAACCAAACAGGATGTTGGCCGTTGTTTCTCAACCAGTTGCGCGCTTATAAACAGAGTTTATCCCTTTGATTATATCCTTGTGTTGTGTCAATCTGGTATATGAACGCACAAAATCACAACCAGGTTCAGAAGCTTGATCGTAATATGTAAAGCATCACGCGAGACCATTGCACTAGTGGACAAACTGCCTTACAAAAGGTTTGTACTTTTGTCCACCTCAAATTGTGGTAATTACACCTAGGTGTAAAAACAAAAATCAGAAATAGGGTTAAAAGGTGTAATATTTCAGGGATGGACAAAAGAACAATTTTGTTGTAATTTGACAGCAAATTTTGAGGTTATGTTGCTAGCTGTCATTCAATTCAAACACTTTCAGAAGATATCTCACCCAATAGCACAGCTTTGTGTATTTTCTATAATTCTCTTCCATATTATTATATTATTACCAGTTTTATCTTCTATTTATTAAACAATCGCACATTATAACGGGGTTACTTTTGAAATTGGCGCGAATTTCCATAGCTACACCTTTTACACCTCCTCAAGAGGCAGGTGCAAAAAGTGTAAAAGTTGTAATTATCCCCTGGACAAAAGAACACGTCTTTGGAAGAAATACTGTAAATACACCTGCACCGCGATTCTCTATAATCCGCGTTAACGTTAAATTTAACGCCACCACGTTAAAAATGTACCGCACGTTAGGTTAACACGCCATTCACTAAAGAAAAAACTGTAAGGTGGGTGCGTTAACCATCTCAAAATCGCGTTACCGGTGTAGCAGACCGGCGCATGTTATATATTAGTTTGGCCATTTTCTCGAGGAGGCTGTGTGATCGCGATCACTCGGCCAATGAAAAGGCTGGAATGAAGAGGACTTTAAAGCAAAGATGTTAGAATAGTAAGACAAAACCACTTCTAAATTTGCCATTGCACTCTTTGTGTAATTGAGGTTATGTTATTACATGTCTCATCTTTGTTATTACTCAAGTATATTTTATAAATGCAGTATAGATGTTATTTTACTACACTAAAACATATATATTAACCAAAAATTGATTATTTAGATAGCCATTACTACAAAATACGATTATTCAATGCTCCAAAAATTTGAAGTGGAGGTGAAAAATCGAAAACATATTGTCCCATCTTTTTTAATGCAGGGCTAAAGACAGGAGTTTGGATCGCGTTAAATGTGAAGTCACATTTAACGTCAGCTGACGATAAATTCGTTAGGGAATCACAAACTCACAATGTTATCATTAATTAACGCCAAATTGATACGTTAACGCGGACCTTAGAGAATCGCCGTGGGACAAAAGAACGTTTATTTCTTTAAAAGGTGTAAAAAGTGCAAAAGGTGTAACAATTGGTGGACAAAAGAACAGACCTAAAGGCGGAGGCCGCAGGCCTTTCACGTTTTGAAAAACAATCTTTATATTTTTATTTTACCCTCAATGCAGAACGTGGCAATGTGTTTAAATTTCAATGTCATCTTATTTAGGCCTAATTCATATTTCTATGACTAATAAATAATTTATATTTATATTTATAACTCAAGAAGTTGCTTGCAAGACCAAGTGATGCAAACTTATAGATACATATTCATAACCTGGGTCAAACTATTTTGTTCTTGGTAAAGCAGACAGCAGATGTACCACATGTATCATAATGTGAACAAAACGTTTATAAATTTATAAATTACAGATAATAGATAGGTAAAATGGTTGATTGATATAAACTTGCAACATGCTTAGGCTCCTAACACAAAACAAAAATCCTTAATTGATTCCCATTCTTTGCCGTTTCTTCCGCAAATGCACACGACTAATCATCATTTCAGAGAAATCTTCAGAACGGAATCCTGAGAGCTCGTTTGTAATTTCTTCCTCTGATGCAGCTAATTGGTAGTTACTTTCAGAGAATGCTTGGGAAAGAAATCCAGGGAGCCCATAGCTTGTGATTTCTTTATATAGTGAACCACATTGGTAATTACTTTCAGAGAAACCAGGGGGCTCATTGTTTATCATTTCTTCACCAGATGCACCTGATTGGCAGTTACTTTCAAAATCAACCCTCAATTGACTTGCAGGCAGTCTTGTCTTTGTTCGACCTTCCCCAGATACACCTGGTCGGCTGGAACTTTCAGAGAAAGATTCAGATTGATTTTCAGAAAGTTCATTTGTTGTTTCTGCACCTGATGCACCCAATTTCGATTGTCGGTACTTCTCGTAAGAACGCCCTAAATGCATAAATCCATCACCAATAGAATGCATTTTCAATATCACATTGATAAATTGTTCCTCCCTGTTGACAGCTATGCCATTAGATTGATCAAACTGGGTCTGATTAAAACCAGGCCAGGTTTTAGCAATATTTACCATGTCCATGTATGCAGATTCCATTTCTTGAAGTAACTTTTTAATAAAATCATTAAAAAATTCCAAGAAGCCAAGAAAATCTTTCAGGGTGTGCAAGTCATTACGCTATTTTTGGCATGTTGATGTCGGCGATAAGTTTGCAGTAGTCTCAGTAAACTCAAATTTGGATCTACAGTCCTCCAGTTTTACTTCTGTCAAGGTTTTTACACCAAAAGCGTTACTTATTTTTGAAACCGACTGTGGGTCAACACTCATCAGTCCATTTTCATTTAAAATGGGATTGACAGTCGCCTCAAACTGAGGTTTGGATATTTTTCCAACCGTATGTTGTTTGGATGCTTCCAAAATCAAGTCACGCTGAGATTTTCCAATCTCTGCAAATTTGGAAGGGTCAACAATTAACTCCTTATTTATTGCAATTTTGCCAGATTCGGAAAAGCTAACTTCAGCCTGGTGTTTTCCAAACAGTTTTTGAGTCCTCACAACACCCGAAAAGAAATCATCAGGATTGCTGATATTAACGATTCCTCTGATGACTTTAGCGTCTCCATGCATCGTATCAAGACCACTTCGAGTGTTTCTTGCTAGTCGTGCATAAGCCTTCATGTGCTTATTACTTCTCAATTTACTTTCAAAATTTTGAAGCACGTTCTGTTGGGATTCACGAATTATTGTGTTAGCCGACTTCAGATTTACAACGGAGTTTGTAAAGAACAATACCGATGCAGTAAATTGGAAAATGTCCAAGGATGTAAGACTTTCCGTTTTAGATTTGTCTCGAAGGACGAAAACTGTATTTACTATGTTAATACCATTGGCAGCAATAGCACCAACTTGTGCAGCGTTTACCGCAAATTGACCACCTTTCCCTAAAACGTTGCCACTTCTAGCCACTACCGATGCCATTTTAGTAGCACCTGCTGCAACCATTCCTAAGGTATTGGCGCCCAATGAAAACCACACATACCTTGCACTGGAATCATTCAAACTAATGCTTTGATCATGTGATTTACGATCAAAAATCGTATATCCGTTGCGTCCTATCCCGTAAGCTCCAACTAAACCTCCACTGACAGCTGTTCCCATCAGTACCGGTGCAGCCATAGGCACTGCCATCGCCGCTGCAGACACCAGTGTTGCTCCTACAGCAATAACACTACCGGCCATATCCACACTGTCCAAGACTTTACGTCTTAGTGAAGCAGCCGGAGTCGTTCCGAAATCTACAAACACTTCATCATGGTCATTCCCATAATAGACGCCATTCCTTGGATAGCAATAGGTGCACTTTGGCAACTGGTTGTTTGTCAAATAATCGGACCACCCCGTATAAGATCTACAGTCTGAATCTATAAATACATTACCAGTGTGATCTTTGCTCCCATCTTTCATAACCCGGAATACTACAACAGGTATGTGCGAGCAATCCACGACATCAATCTTCATGTAAAGGAAAATGATACCAATGAATACTTCTTCGTATGAAGCGTTTTTATGTACATTATGCTTTTTAATCATCTCACAAACTTTTTTTATGTGAGTTAGTTTGTTTTCGCTATATCCGGTCTTTAAATTGCTTTCATCTGGTTCTCTATCGGGCAAGCCATAGAGAGCATGGCCAACATTCCGCATGAGGTAGTGAATATCACATGAGGTGGTCTTGTATTTGTCCCAATCCCTGTCTCCAAATAATTCGTACCACTCTTGCTGCTTTTCTTTTGCGACATCCTCCCAGGTTTTCACAAAATGATCCATTTCCTCAATTGCTTCCATCAGACCTCTTAGTGCCCTAAATAAACAGAAGTAGAAAACAGTTGGTGGTGTTAATAATCGCTTAGAAATACCTACTTTGATGACAAACGGAAGTGGAAACAGTAAGAAACAAAGAATTGGCAGCAAACCGAAAAACAAGGATATCTAAACATATCTCTTAATAAGGGAGCTTTTCATTTTTATTGATTTAAATGGAATGCATCTGGGTTTTGATTCAACAATTTTTTAACACTTGTAGGCCTAGTAGAAATAAACATTTAAAATCAATAAAAATGGGAAAAATGTAATACAATAAAAAGAGTTTTAACCATTTGGAAAATTTGATAAATTCTACTAATGATGAACACAAATCGGGTTCACTACGAGTATGAGATGACCAAGTGAAAAATAGTCCAACTAAGATATGGTACATTGCCAAAATCTCCCATAAGAAATTACATTGCGAGTTGTGACGTTATTTCTTGCAGTGACATTGGGAATTTGAGAAAGTTAGCCAATAATGATGTACATGTCCGTCATTCCGTTCTGTACATAAAATGTTCAATTTTCTTGTAATTTTGGCACTCGATTTAGTATCAAGTACGGGTATAACAAAAAGGGATATATTTTAGAAGCATGTTTTTGCCAATTTGAGTGTAGGTATACAATTCTTTTATAAGACGAGGGAGCGCAGCAACCGAGTCAACTCAAATGGACAAGCCTCTGCTTCTGTATCTGTCTGTGAGTGAATTCCTTAAAAAAGTCCGAATCGCTGAACAGATTGTGCTGAAATTTTAAACAGATATCCGGGACCAGTTTTGTGGGTGCTGTTAACATTTTCAGCAAAATCCTTTACCAGCAATTTAATCTCACAGGAAATAAAAATTTGAACCAGCAATGTCAATTGTGTAAAATTGTCGTACTCCACAATCCACATGTAAATTATGTTTTGTCTTACGCTTTCGTGATCCATGATTTAATGTTATAACTAGCTTTATGGAAAATATCACGCACAGTATTATAGAAAATTTCTTTTATTCCCAACGTTTCAGGAAACTAGGTTTCCAATTTCAAGGGATTGGTATAAAACAAAATTCAATAAAACAGCAATAAGCATTGTAATTTATAATGCTTTTGTTGTTTTATTGTTTCATTTATTCTGAAAAGTTGGGAATAAAAGTAATTTTCTATAAAACTGTGCGTGATATTAAAAAAAAAAAAAAGTGTCTACACCGGGGATCGAACCCGGGATCTTGGCTGTCAGGGCCATGCTCTTACCAAAACTGAGCTACGCAGACACCAATTTAATTCCGTCTTTAATTCTGTCTAGGCCTATTTCTTTGTCTGTATATACATTGTTAATTTCTGTCTAAAGTACTAACATAACAGCATCATAGTCTCCTACTGTAAAACCAAGGTTATATATATATATTGTCTTAAGCTTTCGTGATCCATGGTTTAATGTTATAATTATCTTTACGCACAGTAGTTTATAAAACAAGTCGCGCTAGCGCGCGGCTTGAAGCCGCTACGCGGAGGGCGTGGAAAACCTCGTACTCGGAATACCTCGTAGTTGGAAAACCTCGTTGATGCGACAAAATCGCGAATCGGTCCGCGTACGGTCGAGATACGGTAGTTTGCGGGTAAAGTTTGTCGTTTATCCGAAGTCCTGGGACAAAATTGTTTTCCGGGACACTTTCGGTACGCCGCCGGACGCTGTCCGCCGCCTCTAAGTACGGTGCAAAAGGATTTTCGAAATCGGATCATTTTTACGAGTGTTGTGTAAAATGTGAGAGAAAGGTTTTCCTGGGACAATTGTTCGGGACTCTGGTGGACTGTAATCGCCCTCCCCAGCGTGTTAAAAAAATTGACCCACTTTAACAAATTTTTCGAAATTATTCGGGACGTCAAATTTTTCGTAACGCTTTTCCGGTACGAACAATTTTTGCCTTGTCCGTTCGGTTCTATAGTGCCCAAGATGGACCCGATCAGCCGAAAAATGCCGAGCTATTTGGATGAGCGTAGCGAAGATTCCATTCTACTACACTGGAGAAAAAAATCCGGAATGTTTTTTTTTTCTTTTTTTTTCTTTTTGTATTTTTGTCCACACGATTCCGGCTAAACCGATAGGCCTACTCCAATTGCGATGAAATTTTGTGGAGGTCTTTGAAATCTATGAACTTAGAACTGCACGGTTCAAAAAATCGATCAAAAAATTATTTCTCATGAAAATCGCAATTTTACGATTTTTTTTTTATTTTCTTGTTTTTTTCAGTTTGTATTTTTGTGTGTTTGTTAACACGATTCCAGATAAACCGATATTCCAATTTCGATAAAATTTTCTGGAGGGCTTTGAAATCTTTGGGTTTAGAAATGCCACGTTTGTGGGCGCAATCGAAAGATTATTTCTCATGAAAATAGCAATTTTACGATTTTTTTTCGTTTTTCTTTTTGTTTCTGGTTGTATTTTTGTGTGTTTGTTAACACAATTCCGGCTAAACCAATAATCCAATTGCAATGAAATTTTAAGGAGGCCTTCGAAATCTCTGAACTTAGAACTGCACGATTCGAAATATCGATCAAAAAATTATTTCTCATGAAAATCGCAATTTTACTTTTTTTCGATTTTTAAAAAAATTCTTCAACTTATAACACCTACATGCTTTCTCCAATTGTAATGATTTTTTTACAGACCCTTAATTTTATGAATTAATATATTCCTGTGAAATTTGAGCGCAATCGGAAAATTATTTCTTATGAAAATTGCAATTTTACGATTTTAATTTTTTTTAACATTCTTCGACTTATAACACCTACATGCTTTATCCGATAGATTTTTTCACAGAACCGTAATTTTATGAATTAATGTATTCGTGTGAAATTTAAGAACAATCAAACAATTATTTCTCTTAAGGTAGCTCAAGCGTATCTCGACGTGAATAAAAAAAATCAAATTTGGGCATATTAACAGATAGTTAACCTGATACACAATAATGCAAAAAGAAAAAGTAGGCTTCCTGAACTACTTTACGATATATTCAGGTCTAAAGTTTGAAGGTCGCCCTATCCCATAGCATGGGGAACATGGAAATACATACACTTTTCGACCTTTACTTATGATTTCAAATAACTTCTTGTGAATAAATTTTGTTTAAAAACTGTTTTTCTTAAAGAATATTAAAGTCCGAATGATATAAGAACAAGAAAATGTACGTTCCTGAACTAATTTAGAAGTTATAGCATCCTGAAGTGCAACCTGACGATTTGACTTGGCAACCCTGTAAACTTAACTCAGATCTTATTGGCTTAGAGCCTTTAGCACATTTGCAGGGAGATTTCAAAATGTAATTTTGCTACTGAACCTGTATAAGAAATAGAAAGATGATACTTGTTTTATACAGGCAGCCAATGAAGTTGCAATTAATTATTAATTACATATATTATGTGCTATACGGTATATTTCAACAATAAATTGCATTTGATAGGAGAAGGATGTTAGAAAATGACAGATTCCTGACCCAATACACAATGAATGTATTGATGTACTATTATGTATTTGCAGTTGTGGAGGGGGCGGAGTAGTAGTGTGGAGAATGAGATGCACGATACCAAAATTGTACAATATAATACAATAGGAGACAATAGGAGGAAAGGAAGAGAGCAGACTGCAAGCAGCAGAGATGAAATTCCTAAGAAGTGCGGTGGGCATAACAAAACTAGACAAGGTACGAAGCATAACAACAAGAAACAAATTAGGAGTGGAAAGTCTACGAGATAAAATAGGAAGAGAAAGACTCAGGTGGTATGGACATGTAAGAAGAATGAAGCAAGACAGAATCCCAAGACGAGAATTTGAACGTACATGTGGGGGAGTACGAAGAGTTGGCCGGCCAAGAGATAGATGGCGGGACCAAATAACGCGAAGCATCGAAGAAAGAGGGAAAACATGGGAAAGGGTTAATGAAGAAAGACTCTGGGAGGACAGGAAGAAGTGGAGAGAATTATTAGAAATGCCGGTTATGGAAGAAAACGAGGAAGAAGATGAGGGGTGCTGAGCCTGGCTAGCAAGCACTAGAAGATAGCCCGAGAAACTGGTGACTCGTCACCCCCCGACCCGACGAATGTTGGAAAAGGGTGTTTGATATAGATAGATAATTTTTCCTTATCTTGCTTGAAAGCCAGATTTATCTGCTCGACAGCCAGTGCACTACCAATATCTCCCCCCCCCCCGAACCAAACACGACAACGCATCGTGACCTTGATTAGACTGTTGTGACTAGATATACAGCAGATCAAAGAACAGGGAACAATGAGTTTTCTTCATTTTATAAAAAGCAACTAGCCAGTTGGCCTTTTTCACAAAAAAGTAAAACAGTCTTCCTCTTACGTGATTGTGAATTACCACTTCATCAGTAGGCCTATGTCATTATTTACTGGACAGCATTACATCTCGGCTATTACGATAATAATATTGATGAGCGCGATTTTTAGCAGTTCATTAGACACCCCACCCACACAATTTTTTGTGTTACTACCCTGGTAACCTGCGGGTAATGTGGACGGGTCGGGTAACGGGGTCGTATAAAAGTCGGGGCTTCGTCATATGATAAGTGAAAGCTCCTACAGGCAAATACAGACTGGATAAAAGTTTTCTATTTTAGAGTAAATTGCACTAGAAGATTTCAGTAATAAAATGTATTTCAGATAATATGTAAACAATAATTTGTGGATAAAAATAAAAAAGTAAAAAAGTAGACGGAACCGGGGTTTGAACTGGCTACCTCTCGCGTGCTACGCGGCCGCGTTATGCCCGAGCCAAAGTGTACTGTGGCTGCCAGCCGCTTAGAGAGATAATGATGCAGTCTGCCGCAGACTATTGTGTGCGCGCTGGATTCAAGTAATTATAAAAGCTTTGTAATTGGCAATAAATGCACGTTTTACTCTTTTAAAGTATTCTGCCAATGTTTCTTTAATTTAATAAAATGCTACATATATCATATATATTTCATTACTAATTATTTTGGTATGATACAAATACGAATTGGCTGTTCTCACGAATATCGTTGGCCTAGGCCTGCAGCTTGTTGTAGGGGCCAGCGAGACACTGTGATTACAATGATGCCAGATCTTTTGTTGGTAGTTAATACGCCTACCTTTAATATGCATCTAATTAAATAAAAACTAAACACCAATAATATTTATTTTATTTAAAAAGCGTTTCAGAAACACAATTTTGTCTTTATTTGATGCATAAACCGTGTTTTATTATTTATTAGAAAAAACAAAAATACACTAGGTAGTCAAATCAAGCCTGTGAATAATAACAATAAAAAAATCCTGTTATGGTCTATTTTGTTTTAAAAGTGAGCTTCATTTCGGCTTCATTCATTTAAAATACGTAAACAAAGTGTGTTTTATTTAATTGTCCGTTATTTTGTTATTTTGAGCGATATATGGAACCTCATAAATCTCTCAAAAACTAGAGATTACATTCGCTTGAGCTACCTTAATTAATAATTGCAATTTTACGATTTTGCTATGATGATAATGCTAAGGCTTTAATAGATAATGTAAGGTCTTTACTGCACGTCGAAACCGAGCTATTTGGCTTGTCCGTTCGGTTTTAGTCCCAAGAACGATCCCAAAAAATGCATAAGCGTAGCAAGCTTTGGAGAAAAAAATCCGGATGTTTTTTTTTTTCCTTTTTTTCTTTTTGTAATTTTTGTGTGTTTGTCCACACGATTCCGGCTAAACCGATAGGCCTACTCCAATTGCGATGAAATTTTGTGGAGGTCTTTGAAATCTATGAACTTAGAACTGCACGGTTCAAAAAATCGATCAAAAAATTATTTCTCATGAAAATCGCAATTTTACGATTTTTTTTTTATTTTCTTGTTTTTTTCAGTTTGTATTTTTGTGTGTTTGTTAACACGATTCCAGATAAACCGATATTCCAATTTCGATAAAATTTTCTGGAGGGCTTTGAAATCTTTGGGTTTAGAAATGCCACGTTTGTGGGCGCAATCGAAAGATTATTTCTCATGAAAATAGCAATTTTACGATTTTTTTTCGTTTTTCTTTTTGTTTCTGGTTGTATTTTTGTGTGTTTGTTAACACAATTCCGGCTAAACCAATAATCCAATTGCAATGAAATTTAATGGAGGCCTTCGAAATTTCTGAACTTAGAACTGCACGATTCGAAATATCGATCAAAAATTTATTTCTTATGAAAATCGCAATTTTACTTTTTTTCGATTTTTAAAAAAATTCTTCAACTTATAACACCTACATGCTTTCTCCAATTGTAATGATTTTTTTACAGACCCTTAATTTTATGAATTAATATATTCCTGTGAAATTTGAGCGCAATCGGAAAATTATTTCTTATGAAAATTGCAATTTTACGATTTTAATTTTTTTTTTAACATTCTTCGATTTATAACACCTACATGCTTTATCCGATAGATTTTTTCACAGAACCGTAATTTTATGAATTAATGTATTCGTGTGAAATTTAAGAACAATCAAACAATTATTTCTCTTAAGGTAGCTCAAGCGTATCTCGACGTGAATAAAAAAAATTCAAATTTGGCATGTTAACAGATAGTTACCTGATACCTACACAATAATGCAAAAAGAAAAAGTAGGCTTCCTGAACTACTTTACGATATATTCAGGTCTAAAGTTTGAAGGTCGCCCTATCCCATAGCATGGGGAACATGGAAATACATACACTTTTCGACCTTTACTTATGATTTCAAATAACTTCTTGTGAATAAATTTTGTTTAAAAACTGTTTTTCTTAAAGAATATTAAAGTCCGAATGATATAAGAACAAGAAAATTGTACGTTCCTGAACTAATTTAGAAGTTATAGCATCCTGAAGTGCAACCTGACGATTTGACTTGGCAACCCTGTAAACTTAACTCAGATCTTATTGGCTTAGAGCCTTTAGCACATTTGCAGGGAGATTTCAAAATGTAATTTTGCTACTGAACCTGTATAAGAAATAGAAAGATGATACTTGTTTTATACAGGCAGCCAATGAAGTTGCAATTAATTATTAATTAGATATATTATGTGCTAAACGGTATATTTCAACAATAAATTGCATTTGATAGGAGAAGGATGTTAGAAAATGACAAATTCCTGACCCAATACACAATGAATGTATTGGTGTACTATTATGTATTTGCAGTTGTGGAGGGGGCGGAGTAGTAGTGTGGAGAATGAGATGCACGATACCAAAATTGTACAATATAATACAATCTAGGAGACAATAGGAGGAAAGGAAGAGAGCAGACTGCAAGCAGCAGAGATGAAATTCCTAAGAAGTGCGGTGGGCATAACAAAACTAGACAAGGTACGAAGCATAACAACAAGAAAAATTAGGAGTGGAAAGTCTACGAGATAAAATAGGAAGAGAAAGACTCAGGTGGTATGGACATGTAAGAAGAATGAAGCAAGACAGAATCCCAAGACGAGAATTTGAACGTACATGTGGGGGAGTACGAAGAGTTGGCCGGCCAAGAGATAGATGGCGGGACCAAATAACGCGAAGCATCGAAGAAAGAGGGAAAACATGGGAAAGGGTTAATGAAGAAAGACTCTGGGAGGACAGGAAGAAGTGGAGAGAATTATTAGAAATGCCGGTTTATGGAAGAAAACGAGGAAGAAGATGAGGGTGCTGAGCCTGGCTAGCAAGCACTAGAAGATAGCCCGAGAAACTGGTGACTCGTCACCCCCCGACCCGACGAATGTTGGAAAAGGGTGTTTGATATAGATAGATAATTTTTCCTTATCTTGCTTGAAAGCCAGATTTATCTGCTCGACAGCCAGTGCACTACCAATATCTCCCCCCCCCCCCGAACCAAACACGACAACGCATCGTGACCTTGATTAGACTGTTGTGACTAGATATACAGCAGATCAAAGAACAGGGAACAATGAGTTTTCTTCATTTTATAAAAAGCAACTAGCCAGTTGGCCTTTTTCACAAAAAAGTAAAACAGTCTTCCTCTTACGTGATTGTGAATTACCACTTCATCAGTAGGCCTATGTCATTATTTACTGGACAGCATTACATCTCGGCTATTACGATAATAATATTGATGAGCGCGATTTTTAGCAGTTCATTAGACACCCCACCCACACAATTTTTTGTGTTACTACCCTGGTAACCTGCGGGTAATGTGGACGGGTCGGGTAACGGGGTCGTATAAAAGTCGGGGCTTCGTCATATGATAAGTGAAAGCTCCTACAGGCAAATACAGACTGGATAAAAGTTTTCTATTTTAGAGTAAATTGCACTAGAAGATTTCAGTAATAAAATGTATTTCAGATAATATGTAAACAATAATTTGTGGATAAAAATAAAAAAAGTAGACGGAACGGGGGTTTGAACTGGCTACCTCTCGCGTGCTACGCGGCCGCGTTATGCCCGAGCCAAAGTGTACTGTGGCTGCCGGCCGCTTAGAGAGATAATGATGCAGTCTGCCGCAGACTATTGTGTGCGCGCTGGATTCAAGTAATTATAAAAGCTTTGTAATTGGCAATAAATGCACGTTTTACTCTTTTAAAGTATTCTGCCAATGTTTCTTTAATTTAATAAAATGCTACATATATCATATATATTTCATTACTAATTATTTTGGTATGATACAAATACGAATTGGCTGTTCTCACGAATATCGTTGGCCTAGGCCTGCAGCTTGTTGTAGGGGCCCGCGAGACACTGTGATTACAATTATGCCAGATCTTTTGTTGGTAGTTAATACCTTTAATATGCATCTAATTAAATAAAAACTAAACACCAATAATATTTATTTTATTTAAAAAGCGTTTCAGAAACACAATTTTGTCTTTATTTGATGCATAAACCGTGTTTTATTATTTATTAGAAAAAACAAAAATACACTAGGTAGTCAAATCAAGCCTGTGAATAATAACAATAAAAAAATCCTGTTATGGTCTATTTTGTTTTAAAAGTGAGCTTCATTTCGGCTTCATTCATTTAAAATACGTAAACAAAGTGTGTTTTATTTAATTGTCCGTTATTTGTTTATTTTGAGCTATATATGGAATCTCATAAATCTCTCAAAAACTAGAGATTACATTCGCTTGAGCTACCTTAATTAATAATTGCAATTTTACGATTTTGCTATGAAGCTGAGATAATGCTAAGGCTTTAATAATTTTCTTTTTCTTATAAAAGTGAAAGGTGTTTAAGATTATAAAACAATACATCTAAACATTACTAAGACAGATTTTATAATTTTTGTTTTGTTTGATAAATATGATTTTCGCATTGTTTGAAAATGTATGTTTTTTGTGAAAAAATCTATATTTCCCTCAATGCACCAATTACGCTCATCCATCAACGCGGCGGGACTTGAGCGTTTTCCTAGTAAAAGAAACAATGTTTTTAGGATTTCCCAAAAATGCCCACCATTTTAAAAGAAAATTATTCAGTATTAGGGCCATAACCTTTGATGCGACCCCCTAAGGCCATTGGAATCGCCCCAAAAATGACATGGCCTGAAGATATTGATGAAATGTCTTAATTTCCATTTCCAAAACACCACTTAGCCCCCCCCCCCCCAAAACAGTGTAATTGAGACCTCGCGGTTGGGCAACTTACGGGTACGTCAAAATCTTAGCCTCATTCGCGCGGTTCCGTAGAGTCCGAGATAGGCCCAATCGGACAATAATTGCGCCCTTTGTAAAAATCCGGGACAAAAGATTTTAGGGTACGTCTAAATCTTCGCCTCGTCCGCGCAGATCCGCAAAGCCCAAGATGGACAGGATCAGAATACTGCACATTTTTCATAAATTCTGGACAAAAGTTTTTCCGTAACACTTTTCCAGGTTGTCAAAATATGCACCTCGTCCGTCCGGTTCCGTAGAGCCCGAGATGTACCTGATCGGACTGTTATTGTGGAAGATATAATAAAAAAGAAAATGTTTATCCCAGAAATGACCAACTACTAATTTTGAGAAATTTAAAAATGTTTTTGACCACGTTGAAATGAAGGTATTTCGGGGAATGCGGAATGACGTAATCGGAAGAAAAAATAAAAATTTTAAAATTTAAAAAATGCCACAAAAAGGGTGACGGAGTGCCCGGATCACGGTTTTGACTTTAAAAATTACCCCTCTAATAAATCACTGCTGCGCTTGACCTATACAGTTCTATAGAGCCCGAGATGGACCCGATCGGACGAAAATTGCCCGAGCTATAAAAGAATCAATGTTTTTTTTTGGATTTTCCAAAAATGACCAACCATTTAAAAAGAAACAAAACTAAATTAGTATTAGGGCCGTCACCTCTGATGCAGCCCTCTGACGCAATTGGAATCCCCCCAAAAATGATATTGCTTGAAGATATTAATGGAATGTCTTAATTTCTATTTCCAACCCCCAACCCCCCCTCCCACCCCCCAACAAACAGTGTCATTGCGGCATCCAGTCAAAACAGTCCTCGAAATTCGGATTCGTACCAAAATAGTTAATTAATTTCACTGAATAATCAAGGTTTAGATATTATAAAACTCGACTCCCCCCCCCCCCAATCACTCTTCACCACTTTGTCCTCTCGATTCCTTCGTTGTGTTCGTGGAGTTAACTTGAATCGTTGAAGGCATATCCGTTAAATGACGTTTTTCATTTGCATGCATACGAAAAATGAAGTGTTTTTATCGGCCTTGGTTTTACAAACCACGCTTGAGTGCCGTTTTGGCGCTCAGGACATTCAAAATAGGAGTCCAAGTAATTTTTTTTAGAAAGTTTGATCTTGTTAAAAATTAATGAGAGTAACATGGTAGGGATATAAAAGTCGAAATTAGGGCATTCAAAAAAAGCATGTAGTAAAAGAAAGTTTATTTTTCTATGCAAAACCGGACACGCATTGCAATCTTGTCTCCTCCCCTGTCTACCCTTCAAACGTAACCAAATGCGTGATGTTTGGTATGACAATTTCCGTAAAGATCAGATACAGTGGTTTTTGCCATTCGTGAATTTTACAAAAAATATTTACAGTGCTTTTTGTGACCTTGAATGCAAAATTTAACTATCAAAAAGTGTCCCGGACCGAACTTGAAAGCTTCGCCCTAACCCGGGCTCGAACCCAGGTTCTCAAACCAATTTTATTTAAATTCCTTTATACTTGCGCTACATTAACGAGCCTTGGTCGTTCCAAATCGAACCGAGGAAAACCAAAATTTTAATCTTTTAAAGTTGCACTGCAAAGTGTTCAAAATTTTCTAACTTTGCGATTTTTTCCCGCGCAATCGGAAAAAAATATCGGGGCGATTTTGTTTTTAACCCGTTCGCTATTTCATTGGCTTTCGGAATTGTCAAACCTCGGGGCTCTACCACGCATCTAAAAATTTCCAAAAAATGGAATATGGAAAATCCAATTAATGTCAAAAAAAAAAGAAAACGGTACACATTTTTGCCATCTGGACCCCCCGCGTTAACTCCGCACGAGCACTTCTCACAAGCCGTAAGTGAATTTGAAAATTCAGGATTTTTTGAGAATTTTTTATTTAAACAGCAAATTTAACTTTTTTCAAAATTACGCGCATTTCAAAATGTTAATTGTCGCCCCGGCCAAAGTATTGTAACGGTCCTAAAGCCTCTAACAGTGCTTGTACCTGGAAAGATTCCGAACGCGCCCGTACCGTCGGCGTTCGGGTGAAAAGCCTACTTTGGGCGCGGCAACCGTGAGAAAACAAAAATATGATTTTTTGAAGCCAAAACGGGCACGCATGACTATTTTGGTCGGTCCATAACGAGTATACAAATGCCACAAAATGGGTCATGTTTGGTATCACGATTATCGTAAAGGTTCGATCTAGGTCCTTAAACCATTCGTGAATTTAAGAAAAAATATGAACTATGCTTTTTACGATTTTAAAGGAAAAATCAAACAGTAAAAAAGTGTCTCGAATCGTATTCGAAGGCATCTACTGATCCGGAGTTCGAACCAAGGTTCTCAAACTAATTTTATTAACATTCCTTTATCATTCCTATAGGTACATTAATGTGCCTTGGTTAGCGGAAATCAAACCAAGGAAAGGTTATTTTTTTATTTTTTTAAATTGCACTGTAAAATTTTCAAAATTGTCCAACTTTGGGATTTTTTTCGTGCATTCTGAAAGAGAAAGTGGGGACAATTTTTTTTTAAATTTGTTACCCAATTCATTGGCTTTCGTAATTGGCAAACTTTGGGGCTCTACCGTAAACGAAAAAATTTCCAAAAATTTGGAACCGGAAAATCCAAACAATGTCCCATAAAAAGAGAATGAAACTTTTTTCCAAAAATGTGCTCCAAATGGCGACTAGTTTTCTTTATTGTGTACACGTTCAAACAACAAACGACGATTCGGAAATGCTCCAAGTAATATATCTGTTTTTTATAAAATGTTCTTGTTTCAAAATTTTAAATGTTTATCGTCGTCCCGGCCAAAGTATGGGAGTTGGTCCGGAACCCTTTGCGGTACTTGTACCCGTAGTTATTTCGAACACGTCGGTACCGTCGACGTTTGGGCGCGTAGCATACTTTGGTCGCGGCAACCGTGAGTACTTCAACGGCCAAAAACGACGTTTTTCGCGATTTTTTACTTTTTGACCCGGAAGCAAATTTTTTTTTGGGTCGCGGGTATTTTTTTTCGTCAATTTCGATCCTTTCTCGTGGAGGTGCATCCAAAATGTACGCGTTTATCCCGCTTTTTGGCGGAGAAAACGTCTTGCGTGGAAAAAGTCGGGTTTCCGCTCCCAGTCCGTGGGTTGACAAAGACTATAATATAGGACAACAATAAATAGTGCATCCGTATGGTGAAAACACAAAATATGGTAGTAGCCATATGTACCTAACTAATCATTAGGGTCTACTAAAGTTTGAGGTAGGCCTGCCTATCATGATGATGCCATGCCATGCCATGGTTTGTGCCAGGATTGTCCAATTATTTGATATTTTGAGTATTAATATTAATGAATTTTGATTATCGACTATCAAAACTAGGCCTATATCCATTATTGATCGATAATATTGATTATCGTGTGCATCCCTAGTCACAAACACAGAACACACCTTATATAATGTCGAAATTAATTACCCCAACCCGTTCCCGAGGAGATCTAGGTGCCAGTTAGGGCGCGCAACACACTCTGGCACCTTATACAGCAAGCAAAGTTGGGGTGATTTCGAGGTGTCGCCCAGCAGTCATGAAAACTATCAAAATCAGGGGCATCTAGGTACTTGTCAGGTAGGCCTACAGGTTGTAGTCGGTGACAAAACATGCCAAATTTGGTTGGTGTACGAACATTCCTTCTTGGTGAAAAAATGGCTTGAAACATTCTCAAAATCACTTTAAACGGGTAGGCCTAGTGCTACAACAACGTTCATATTTAACATGGACACATGTAGGTAGGCTTAGTGCCTTTTGAAAGCAAAAGTTGAAAAAATTTGCGGGAAGGATTCAAAATAAAGGTTTTAAAGGCCTTTTAAAGGCCTTTTACAAGAATATAATCAACAAGAACTATAGTTACTTAACAATGATCACCTACATTGTGTAGGCCTACAAAAATCAAGTCTTTGGACCACTAGATATTTTACATGACTAGCCTATTGTTAATTGGTAATAGGCCTACCATAGCAATTAAATTGACTTTAATAAAATTATTATATTTTTAAACTGATAAACTGATTTCTAGTTTCAAAGTGGATCCAACATGGCTGCACTACAGGCCAGCCATAACCTCTTCGTCATAGAATTAATCTTCTAAGCTTTGACGTCGCAAGGTTGAGAATTCAAAGGAAGTGAGCGAAAACGGGAAGCCTAAACTGCCAATGCTTGAAAAACAAACAACAGATCACAGGAGGTGGCGAGATGGCGTGGGCGTGGCGTGCGGAACCGCTTTTAAGTGTATATCAGGTTCAAGCCTTCGGATCGAATAGGCCTACTCCAACTCGCTTCCCTAAAGTGAATTGGATCGGAATCGCTTTGGGTCAAATTCGATATGGACTACGTATACCACAGCAGTCAATCCGAATTGACTGAATTCGGTTTGAGTTGAAGTGTATATCACGCACGGACATTCGAAACGACTTCCTCAATCCTATTTCGATTCGAATTGAAGCTGTTGTTGTGGCAGTTTAAATTGATGCTACAAAGATTCTATGAATAACACTTGAAAATACTTTGTACTTGTATCTCTACCTACAGCTACGTAAATATAAAGCCTAATGTCTTCGTTAAAGCCTCCAAGACGCCATTTTATTGTAAACATGTATAAACACCGCCTGCCTAATAATGGTACCTATTCACTGATATCTAAATCTCTAAGGCAGTTTTGAATCCGTATTGAATGCGTAGGTATTGAACTGTATATCAAGCAATTTACTCATGTCAGTCCACTTTGGAAAGTGGATTGACTTCAATGCGAATTGAGTGTGTATATCAAGAGACTCAAACCGAATTGAACTCGAACCGACTTGAGTCAATTCGGATTGAGTGCTGTGATATACGTAGTGATGTATTCGGCACCAAAAAGCACACTAGCGCGGCCCTGTTGGCGGAACGTAGAACCCTAGCAGTAGTGATCACTCAGGTAGACACACAGCAAATAACGTGGAAGAACGTGTAGATGTAACTAAAAAGTTGAGTTTTCGGCGTGATACGTTTTGTTTACGGATGTTGAACGTTAGAAATAAAATAAAGAAATATTTGTGCTATGGTTATCACAAGAAAACAAATTTTAAATGAAAGAATGGGCCTGTAAGTGCACCATAAAGTGGACACCTGACGCAAGGGTTATGTCTCGAATGGTTAAGCATTGGCCTACATTTCTCTTTTAAAATACAACTCTTTACACTTAAATAACAACTTTTAAATTATCGTGATCTCAATTTAAATTTCGGTAGGGCCTACTCTTAATAAAAACATTATTCTTACATTTAAGTCCAGGGATAAAGTGTGGCTCGTTGGTCTTGTTGTTAGCGTATCTGCTTCCAATGCAGAAGGTCCAGGGTTCGATTCCCGCTAAAGTCAGAAGTTTTTTAACTTCTGATTTGAACTTAAGTCCATCTGTTCTTGTCTTAGGAGTTTGTAAACGGTGACTTTGGAGCCGTCCTAGCAACGAAGCACATAATAAATTTCAGAGTTGTTCTGAATCGGCCTTGTTGATTCTGGCGTTGATTCGCGGGTGTTCGCACTGTCCATACCACTGATTTCTATATTTCCTATTAAAAATATTGATCTTTGGTTGGTTATCGCTCACTGGTCGATTGGGTCGGGGCCTGCAGGGTTGGCTTAGTCGCTTTGATTTAAAGTCCCCCACTGAAAATCAGTTGTATAACTGAGTGGGTAGACTCTAAATAAAATTTATTATTATTTATTTATTACCCAGGCCTAGTCAGAAGACAGTATGGTGTCACCCACTGAGTTTTCCCGTTGTGTTTGATAGATTTATTATTTATTTAGGCCTATGTTCATTTTTTAATAATTATACTTATTGTTTTTTGCCCGTCACCGACACTCATATTAAATCGCGTTTTACAATTTCAGACAATAATTTTAATTCATGCTTATGCCAATAGGGAACACACACGTGACGTCACAGCTCGGCGCGGATCTTACTGATGGACAAGCATCCTCATTTCGCAAGTTGACGCCTGATGAACGGCTCAACAAATATCACGCTCTAACTTTTATACTATTCATTATTTGGACAAAACTTAAGAGGAATAATATTTAGCCAACATATCATTTCTTCTAATAGCGATTATTTTTGATTTTTTTTAGAGAACCGTTAGCTTTTTATAACAATGTACGCATTATAAATGACAAAATTATCAACATCTTTAAGTCTTTTCAACTTCAATTGACACAAAACTACTGATCGGATTTCAAAAAGAATTCTCTCTAAATATGCATCTAACTAATTAGACAAGAAATAAATAAACTTTCTCGATAGAAAAAGCACAGAACGAAATTTTACAGCATAGCGTGCAGTTTTTCACGGCTCATCCGCACGTCAAAAGCGCGTATTTTAGATGAAAACACATACCATGCGTTTTACCCTATGCTATAAATTTTCGTTCTGTGCACTTTCTATCTAGAAAGTTTATTTATTTATTGTCTAAACAGTCCAATGAATTTTTTGAAAGGGTCTTGTCAAAATCCGATCACTAGATTTTTGTCAATTGAAGTTGTTTTTATTAAATTTCATAAAAAACAAGTAAAAGTCTTAAATTTTATTTTAATATGTACATCGAAATAACAAGTTAACGGCCGTGTAAAAATTCAAAGTAATCGCTATTAGAAGGAATGATATATTTGCTAAATATTATTGCTCTTAAGTTTTTCCCCAATAATGAATAGGATAAAAGTTAGAGCGTGATAAGTTGTGCGACGTTCAGCAGGCGTCCACTTGCGAACCGATGGTTGCTTGTCCACCAGTTGGGCTCAAAACGGAGAATACCCCTCATTCCCCTCGATTTGTGACGTAGTTGTGTGTACCCTATAGGCTATCACACCATTCCCAATTGTTACACATACAGGCCTACATAGCACATAGGCCTACATTCAACTTGTTTCGTATGTGATGGGTAGGGTTACCATACGTCCGGTTAAACCCGGACATGTCCTCTTTTTCGTATGCTGTCTATGCGTCCGGCGGCTTTTTCTAAAAGCGTGAAATGTCCGGGTTTTGTGTAACTACGGGCGCAGCTACATTTATCACAACAATCAGACCATACGTACACTATTCGATGACGCTGCTGGCACGGCACGGCATGGTAAACCTAGTCAGGGGTCAGATACGTACGTGCAAGACATCTCCGACGCTCCGTTCGGTGTGGGAGTACAGCCTTGGCCTTGCTCCCTCATTGCCGTGAGGCCGGTCGGCTGTCGCAGTGTCAAGTTTCGCGCTATGTCTAAGCGTAAATGTAGTTTTCTGACAAGCTCGGTGAAAGTATCCATCTTTTAGAAAGGTAGATATGACTGGGAAGCTGAGTGTCTTATATGTAGTAATAGTACTTTCATCTCTTTTGCAAACAAAGGAAGTCTAGATTTAGAAGCTCACATAAAAACAACAAAACATGTTAATTGTGTTCAGAGTCCATGCTGTGGCATATTTATTTGTAATGTCCTCTTTTTTGCACCAGCACTTATGGCAACCCTAGTGATGGGCTACCTCAAAATTACTACACTGTAGTGCATTTTTATCAACAAAAAAAGGTAGGCTAGGCCTATGTATAGTAATAAATTCCGGAAAAATCGTTTTCAATGAACATTTTTCATAATAAATACCAATTTCTGCAGCCAAGTATTTTTAGAAGTTTCGTCATGTTCTGAATAAAGCACACTTTGTCGATAATTACAAATTGACAACATCCGGATTATAGCATAGATGTAGGCCTAATTTCTTGACATTTTCAGGGAATATGATGAAAATAAGACAAGTTGTAGGTAGGCCTACTATTTATTGTTATTACATTATCGCGGGAAAACGTTAAATATTGCACCTTGCACTTCAGCAAAATATTTGTTGATACAACAAACAGACTAGTTTCACTTCAAAAACTTAACATTCTAAATTCAAATTTGGTAATAATTCCTTGGACCAATACCAATTTTGGCGGGCAACTTTACTTATAGGCCTAGTAGTAATTAAATAATAAATAATAATCTGCTTAGGCTATGAATTATTTCCTGGATATTCTTACGCTCAAACATAATAATATGTACCCAACTATTATGATGATATTATTATGTAATATTTTACATTTCATCCCTATCCCATTCAGAAATATAGGAATAGGAAGGTTCAATTTTGGCTATAGTTGGCCTACCTACGCAATTACGCCTACTTGTGGTTGTATAAAAGCATAAAAAATGCAAACCATAGATGAAAATATACATCTTATTTAATGCGTGTGCGAGAAAGGTAAATGTGAGTGAACAGATCGGAAATAATCCCCGAATTGTCATAACCGGCGCGACTAACACACGTTAGCGCCATAAACGCTCCAGCCCGAAATCACAATTACGCCAGCCATGTTGTGACGTAGCGCGCCGCCAGTGCTGCGATCTAAATGTCGTTTTGGTGCCGAATATCAGACTCGGCAATCGTTTTGAACCAAAGTGCTTTCGTTTAATGCGAATTAAACGTGCTGTAGGCCTAATATACATAGTCCACTAGTCATTGTCTAGGAATCAATGAATTTTAAAGGCGGTGTGCCGAGATATATTTCTATTCGCGCTACGTATAGAAAGATAAAGCGGCGTTAGCTAGGCCTAGCCTAACCTAGGGCCTATGCCTATAAAATAATAGTTAAATTGAAATATGCGTTTGTTTGGCCCGCGCCCTCCAACAAAAAACGGCACTCTTTCGGTTGGTGTTGGCCAACTTTTAAACACTGTTGTAAACTGTGTTGTGTATGGGTTTTGAAGGTATTTTTTGTTTAAAATAGTGACGTTAAAGGTTTTGAAGGTATTTTTTGTTTTTAGGATTTTTTTATTATGTTGTGTAAGGTTAGGGCCTACTTGCAATGAGTGTACAGCTCGGTGGCAGTTAGTTCTCAGCATGAGTGGCAGTCTTGGGGAGGAACGCGTTCCTAGTAATGCGTTACCGGGAACGCGTTCCTTTTTCAGAAACTTTTGTGGGAACGGGTTCCTTTTTTTAGATCAGGAACTTGTAACGTCAAAGTTACTATTTCGTGGGAACTTTGAACGAATTAAACGTTCCTTTATAAGTTCCTTTCGCCGTCATAATCCCGTCGAATTCCAGTACCGGTACCTGATTCGTAAACTGCAGTATGAAAAATATCAATGTGACATCTTGTGTTTTCGAAAATGACGCCACCCTCGTCAGATGGCCTGGGACTCACTTTAATAAAATGATAAATTAACTCATTTCACATTTATTTTTGTTTTAAGTCAGTGGTGGTATATAAAGAACGTGAAAGGAACTAAGTTCCTTTTGAGGAACGAGGAATGTTTCAGTTCCTTTTTTATTGAAAAGGAACGAGGAACGTCTTAGTTCCTTTTTAGGCAGAAGTAACTTAACTTTTCAAATTTCCTTTTTTGGGGGAATGTGCCCAAGACTGATGAGTGGCCTAAAGGCACGTCACTCCTCGCTACTTATAACTTAGGCTACTTTTGTTTATAAAACAGCATGAAATGAAACTTGCAAGTGCTTTTTTAACCTCCTACTTGGTAGGCCTAGCCTAGGGCCTACGCTAGGGCTAGGCCTAACCCACCTTTTAAAACAACAACAAATATGCTTGTGCCTAGGCCCTAGGCCCTAAGCATGTAGCCTAGGCCTTACCTAGGCCCTAGTGGGAACTCTTTCGGTTGGTATGGACAGTTTTTGATCAGTAGGTAGGCCCTACTTTAGATTTAAAATAGCGACGTTAAAGGTTTTGTAGGTAGGCCTACACATAAAAAAAAACTGTCCATACCAACCGAAAGAGTAGGGCCTAGCCTAGCTAGGGCCTAGACCCTACCTTTACTAGGCTAGGCCCTACTCTATTATATGTGGCCTAAGCTTAGTAGGCTAGGCCTACGGTACTTACACAATAAAATAGTTGTTAACACATTAATATCCCTTTCCAAATTCAATGGTAGGCCTGCCTAGCCCCTAGTACAGGATATGAGTTGCGACCATTTTTGTTCAGTTTATTGATTATTTTGACGTTTCGTCAAGATAATCGAATTCTCTACCAAAGACATTCTACTACCGTCCTTTCCACTGTCCTTTCTAACTGCTTTGGAGTTACACACGAGCCGCGACTATTCAAACTGTGTTCAACATTTTTTCTACATTTTGCGTAAAATAAAAACATAAACCACCAAGCTGGACACGATTCCACCCGCAAACTACACATTAAGAATGAACATGGCTGAATCTAAACACTTCTGCCCGCAGCACCGGTGAAAAGGGGGTAAAAAACGAAAAAGTTACAAAAAATAAAAAATGTTTTTTATGCTTAAAAATTGTAATAAGTTTAAAAAAAGCTTTTTTAATTTGGTAAGTTTTTTATAGTGTATTACCATGTATTATAAGTAGGCCTATAATTATATTTATTTATTTATGGTTTCATGCAGTTTTGGTATTTATTATATTTAAATAATTTTTGTATAAAATATATTTATTATTATTAATTAGTTTAATATGAATAGTACACATAATAATATGTTATTTTAATTTCGTTCATTGTTCATTATCTCTGATGTTTTTAAACCACGCATTGCATATAATGGTCAGTTCACATAAAGTCGTAGTCGTAGTCATAGTCCTAGTCCTAGTCGTAAGAAGCAGATGAAACATATGAAACACATGTTTTTGTTCACACACGGTCACAAGGTTTAGTTTTATGGTTTAGTCGTTATCTGTGGTTTAGTCGTAGTCGTAGTCATAACAAAGCTGAAAATGTTCATCTTTCTTATGACTAGCGAATCAGAGATCGAAACATCACTTACAACAAAGCAAACAACAAAACAACAAACCATGACGACTACTAAACCTTACGACTAGGACTAAACCATACGACTACGACTAAACCTTACGACTTTATATGAACTGGGCATTAGGGAAACAAAATGTTTCCTGAACCATTTGTCCGAATGACCTGATTTTTTTATGGTGGCTCATAGTACGTTTACCTACAACTTTGGTTATGGAATCTTAAATTAATATTAACTCCCATGGGAAAATAATTTGCAAGATGATTATTTCTCATATATTATATATTTATTATTATTTTGATGATGTGCCAATTAAAATATTTCAGTAAGAACTTAAAACCCATACCCAAAGTTGTAATGCAGAGCCAATAGTATATTTTAAAATTAATTTGAGACTTCTATGTTGAAGGGTATAGAAATGACATATTTCCCTAACATTGACGGTTTTTGGGGTTGTTTTAGGGGGGTTGGGAGGTTGAAAAGTTAAAAATTTGGGAAATAATTTCAATTTGTTTTGTTGTTTTCCACCTATCCCCAAAGTTTCATGAAGATTGCATTACAGGAATAGAATTAGAATTTTCACTGGTGTGGGAATCGAGCCCTGGACCTTTAGGCCTATTTATTTTATTTATTTATTCATTTATTCATTTATTTATTTATTTATTTATTTATTTATTTATTTATTTATTTATTTATTTATTTATTTATTTATTTATTTATTTATTTAACGTCTATCCTATTAAGTTAAAAACTGATTTACAAGGTAGGAACAAACACAACACAACACAACAAACAAAAACACATATTCACTCTGTTATTAATATAAGACCGTTTTCACTCAACGGTTAGCCTAGCGTTAGTTACGATTGATGTGGCTGTGACATCATACTGTCATTGCAGACAAACAAACCAGCATTTGTTTTACTAGGAAGCTTCGCAAACGCCTTTTTTTTAGTCGCGTTGATGGATGAGCTTTTTTGTAAGTTTTAAGTTTGTGTAGGACCACTTTTCCTTTGCAAGTGCTTTGTGAATGCATTGTAGGTGATTGTTGTCAAGTTTCTATTGTTACTTGTCAATATTGGTATTATATTACCGTAAAAAACTTATATTAAAAGACTTATTTCTATGGATTCTGGCAAGCTTTTTCAACTTTTTCTTTCAAAAGGTACTACATCACCATAACCTTAATGTCCATGTATAATATGAATTTGTAGCCCCACCAGTTTGGTCAGAATTGGCCCAAATGGCACGAAAATATTTCACAAAAAATCAAAAAACTTGTATTAAAAGCTTTATTTCTATAGATTTTGGCTAACTGTTTCAACTTTTTCTTTCAGAAAGCAATACATCACCATAACCTTAATGTCCATGTGAAATATGAACGTTGTAAACCCACCCGTTTAATCAGAATCGGCCCAAATGTCACGAAAATATCGCACTAAAAATCGAAAAAATCGTAAAAGTACGATATTCATGAGAAATATTTCTTCGATTGCACCCAAAAACGTAGCAAGTCTAAGTTCAGAGATTTCGAAGGTCCCCTCCAATTTTCATCAAAATCGAATATGCCGTTTGCCCGGTAGAGAGCGAACAGACAGAAAAACCAACAAAAAAACAAATAAACAAACAAACAAAAAAAAGACAAAAAACACCCGAGCTAAATTTTTTGGGGGGCCGGTGAAATTGAAGTCTTCGTTTTGCTCATCCAATTATAAACCTAAAAAAAACTCCTATTAAAACCTTTACTCTATGGATTCTGGCTAACTTGTTCAACTTTTTCTTTCAAAAAGCAATACAAAACCATTTCCTTAATGTACATGTAAAATATGAACGTTGTAGCCCCAACCGTTTGGTCAGAATCAGCCCAAATGTCACGAAAATATCGCTCTAAAAATCGAAAAGAAATCGTAAAAGTACGATATTCATGAGAAATATTTCTTCGATTGTACCCAAAAACGTGGTAAGTCTAAGTTCAGAGATTTCGAGGGTCCCCTCCAATTTTCATCGAGATCGCATATGCCGTTTGCCCGGTAGAGAGCGAACAAACAGACAAAAAAAAAACACCCGAGCTAATTTTTTGGGGGGTCAGTGAAATTGCAGTCTTAGCTTTGCTCATCCAAACATTTTATTATTGTAACAGCCTTCCATTGGCATACACTCAATGTTTGTCTGAAACAAAACACTATTAAATTCTATTTTTGGAATCGTAACTACTAGTTACGATTGATGTGGCTGTGACATCATACTGTCATTGCAGACAAACAAACCAGCATTTGTTTTTAAAATTTTATTATTGTAACTGCCTTCCATTGGCATACATTCAATGTTTGTCTGAAACAAAACACTATCAAATTCTATTTTTGTAATCGTAACTAACCCTAATAATACGCTAAATATTCTATACTCAATGCTTCTACCGAATATGTTGTACTCCAGAAGAGAATTGGCCATCTGTTTGATTCAATTCCTTTGAGCCAAGATTTACAATCTGATTGCTTCACGATTGAGGAAAGGATGGAATATATCGTGCTGGTAAATAAGAGTAAGTCGGAGTAATAAGGCCACCCTAAGGAATTTTATTTGATAAAATTTAAGTGGTAAGAGGTAGAGGCTAAAAAATTTCAGGAAATAATATTAAAGACATTGGTTATACAATAAACAAACAACATATTTTAGTAATTAGGGTATTGTCTAAAACTAATTAAAATGTAATATTGTGTAAAGTGGCCTTATTAAAAGCATGTGTTGATAATAAGGCCATTTAATATTTTATATGTTTACAATGATATAAAATCCATTACGAACATAATTGTAGCTTTGTTATTATTGCCTATGGTATTTGACATATTTAATTTACTTTGGGCATGTTGTCAGTGCCATCACATACTCAACAGGAAGTAAATTTAGGGATTTATGAATAATAATAAAAAAAAAAAAAATTAGGGATAATTTTATTAGGACAATTTTTTTTACTACTCTGACAAGTAATGTTGATCTTCATTGTGAGGTTATGTCAGTGGCCTTTTTACCAAAACAGCACGTTTGTGATAATCTTAGTCATATTTCAGTTCAAATGTATTTAATCGATTTTTTTTCTTCTATCATATACTGGAATAACTATGCTTCAATATAAAGTATATATTTAATATCTATCACTATTCATGTACGTAAAAAGATTTTTTTCTTACCTTCCGTTTCTTAAGAATCATTCACACCAGTTCTAAGTCGTAAGGCGCAAGGTCTAAGGCGTAAGGTCTAAGGCGTAAGGCGTAAGTCGTAAAAAATGCTAGGCGTTTACAACAACCATACCATTTTTCATTGCTCCTGTGTATTGCGCATGCGCGTACAGTCAGCTGTGGAGTTTCCTTGTTCGTGATTGGCTCGTCGTAAGCATCATTCGCAATCAGTTCTAAGTCGTAAGGCGCAAGGCCTAAGGCGTAATAATTTTTATTACCGAGTATGTATTTCAATCAGAACGTTCACAACACGTCCCAAGTCGCAAGGCGTAGGGTTTATGTCGTAACCAATTAGCCCAAAATCCAATTCTTACGACGTGTTGCTTACGACGAGCCAATTAGTACAGTGCAATTAGCTCATTTTAGGCCTTAACCCACGCATTCAAAAAACAAGCAGGGACCATTTGGAATTTGTTCAGGTAGGTCTCCTGAATATCCCCAACAGAATCCCAAAAAATCCGGTTGCGGGTTATCCGCCATTTGAAAATCAATTTTCAGATTTTTTAGTTTTTTTCGAAGAATGGAAAATTAGCGATATTGAGTGAAGTATTGGACCGAAATAGCTCAAAATTGTTTTTAAATGTTTGATAAGAATCGGTTGTTTTGATGATTACGCGTTTGGCGCGCCCTGTTTTGATTCACTGGCGACTTGATTGACTTGATTCAAATTATTACTCTCTTTTTAAAAAGTTATCTAAATTGTTTTTACATATTTATTAAAAAAAAATAGAAACTAAAGATCCGTGAAAAATTTTTCAAATAAAAAATTGTAGAGCATGATAAAACACATCCTTTTTTATTGTAGACTGTCTTCGTAGATAACAATGCCGAAAGCTACATGACAAGCAATACAAAATTTTGGGTGAGCAGTGTCAGATTATTGCCCCTGCTCTATCACTAGCGCAGTCCCTGGCCAAAAATTGTAGAAATTTTGAACTCTATGTTTTCTCTTTGATCCCGTTAGGGGGTTTCCTTAAAGGGTAAAAAATCTTGGGTAAACCTCTGGCATCCCGGGGGCCCAAATTTTTTTACGGGGCCATCTTCTTTTTGGGGATCGAAAGTACAACCACTTGGTTTTCATACTTTTCATACTTTTGACAAAAATGTGTAAAAATTGACTTTTTATTTGGTTCTCCAACAAATTTCTTTAAAAGTTTGAATTGCCAATTCGGTCATCCTGGAACTTGGGGGGATTATTTTTGGGAAATACAATTTTTATTGTCCTGCAAAAAAGGGATCTATTTTTCCAAATTTTCTTTTTATGATAGACATAAAAATTTGGGAACCCCTATGGGAAAATGTAAAAGGATAATAAATTGACTATATAGGGCAATTTTTATTGCCCCCCGACACCCAAACGGTCATTTTTTCAAGGTGCCACAAAAAATTTTTTTTAAAAATTTGACAGAATGTTGAAATTTGGTCATTTAAAAATTTACTGTTAAAAAGGGCCCCGTCAAAATAAATAAGACAATGGGACCAATGGCGGGCCCTTTTAGAAGATGGCCGACCACACATTATTATGAACCACGTAAATTTTATGATAAATCTTTTTATTTGGACATCATAGGGCACTTCATTGAAAATGTCATATTTTTGTGTTATGTCAAACTTTACAATGTTAGGACCGCTTCACGTATCTTGATAATTTGCTTGGCATTAAAAAATACCAAAATATGCTTATAATATTCATTGTTTTCCTTTTAAAACCGGGAGGCAATTATTGACAAGTTTCTATAATTACACTATTTGTTTTTAATGTTTTTCTTTTTAAAAGCGCCCCGCATCAAACTAGTTTTATAAATCCGCGAGAAATCGATTTAAAAAAATTCTGTTTTACGATGTCTGAAAGCTTCCATAAGTTTTTTAAAAATAAGGTCTGCGAAATGAGATTTTGCATTTTCCCCGGAATTATGGTTTTTCCATTGGTGGTATTTTCTCAAAAAAAGCCATATTTTATGCCATTGTTTGCACTAATTGCATTTGGAAAAAAAATTTTTTCTACCACATGAAATGATTAAAAAAACGATCCGATTACAAAACCCAAAATTTAATCTATATGGGTGATAATTCCTAATATCCACAATTAATCTTTTTCGGCTGTTTTTACCCCTTTTGTTACACATTCACTTGATTTTGGATATTTTGGAAATTTTCAGCCATATTGGATTACAACTTTTGGTTTGTAATCGGGCGTTATTTTGTCAATTCAAGGGTGGAAGAAAAAAAATTTTTGTTAAAAGGGTAAAATGCATTTTTTAAAATTTTAAAAACCCAAAAAAAAACCCTAGGGTAAAAGCAAAAAAATTTTTAAGACCGATTTTTTAAAACATAAACTTTTATAACATGAAACAGAAATTTTTGTTTTCATTTTGGGGCCGGGGGTTTTTAAAAGATAAAAAAAAAACTAATTTTTTAAAACTTTTAATTTGGAGTTTTAAAGGAAAAAAAATGTTTTTAAACGTTTTTGGGGTTTTTTAAATCAATTTCTCGCGGGCCCTCCCATTTTTTCAAAAAAATTAAAAACAATAATTATTTAATTTCAATAATTTCCCTTTTGGGTAAAAAACAGATTTATATAAAATTTTGTTTTTTAATGGGTTTGGCATTTTTAAAATACCATTTGGTCCCTTGTTTTTTAAAATTTTTTTTACACCCTTTTAACATTTTTCAAGAAGTTTGGTTGTAAAAAATTTTAAATTCTTCATAAATTGTTTTTCAAAAAAAGGGGTTTTTGGCCCTTTTAAAATGGCCCATTGGTGGGTTTGTAAATTGAATGCCCTTTACATTATCCCAAAACATTTTTATTGGGGTCCAAATTTAATTCTTCATAAAAAATTTCAAAATAATTTTTTCAATAAAAATTATGTTTTCCCCTTAAAAAAATAAATTTTCCCAAACCAATTAAAACAATTTATTTTTAGAAATTTTGGGGGGAACCAAATTTTTAATTTCCATTCAAAAAAAAAATTTTAAAAAATGCCCTTTTGATACCCAAAAAAATCCCTTTTAAAAAACATTTCCGGATGCCGAAGGTTTTCAAATTTTTTTATTTAAATTTTGGGAAAAAAAAAATTTTGGGGCGAAATTTTTTACAACTTTGGGCCCGGGGTGGTAGCATGAAAGAAAATCAAGGGGCCTTGTAATTCTGTCAGAAGTGGCCGCCTAGAAAAAAGTCCGGGAAAAGAAAGGGGGTTTTTTACCCAAAATTTTTTATCTTGTGCCCAAAAAAGGGTAAAAAGGAAAACTATTTAAAATTAAAGAAAAAAGTAAAAATTTTTCCCGGGCCGGTAGTCCCAGAATCAAATCAGGGGGCCCCCAAATTTTTTTAATCGTTTTTTGAAACAATTTCCCAAAATTTTAATTTGGGGTTTTTTTCATTTACAATTTTATTTGGGAAAAAAAAAAAAATTTTTTTTCAAAAACGGTCCCGGCAACCTTTTTTGGGAAAAAATTTTTTAATTTCAAAATTAAAAAATAAAAATCCCTGCCGTTTTTTGTGCGGGCATTTAAGCCCGGGCTCACAAAGCTAATCGGTTTCCCTGGAAAACAAAAAAAAAAAAAATTTGTTTTTCGCCTTTCTTTCTTACATTTTCCCCCCTTCGCCAAATTAAAAATTGGAAGATTTAAGAAACCCCCAAGAAATTGGGATTTTTGGGAATTCGGAGAATAAACCAACGCCCTGGCTTGGGGGGTTTTTTTTTTGAAAACCCTTGGGCATACAAAAACCCGGCCCGTTTCCCCAAAAGAAAGGAAAAATTTTTCCACGCGAGAAAAAAGGATGCGAACAAACAGAAAATGTTTTTGGTGTAATGCATTAGTTTTACCTTGTGGTCGATGGGTAGCTAAACTCTAGAAGGGAATCGGCAAAAAACTTCACTAAAACGAAGATACGGGCGAGTGGCCTTATAGGTGAGTGTCCCTATTACTCCGACCTACCCACTACAAGTATTTGAAAGGAAGATTTTAGGTTTTTTCTTTTTTTTTTACCAAATTTTGTAAAATTGTTGATCGTAATAGATTTCTTTTAAAATGTTTTCATTGAAATTTCCTAATTAAAATTTCCGAATCATTTAAAAAATTTTTTCGTACAAAGGGGTATCCTTTGGGAATTCAATTTCTTATGAATTAGAAGCCAATTTGCTGACTAGGATCGTACATTAAAAAAAAAATTTGGGAAGCAATGATAATAAATCAAAGAAAAAGAAGTATTGATTTTTTCAAATTATTTGGGGTTTCATTGTCTGTGTGTTTGTGTAATTTTCTCTTCAAAAGTTTAATTTGATTTTGATTCTCTTTGTTCTTATTTTTTCTTTAAATTTTGATTTAAATTTGGGTAGCGCAGCGAGCGTAGCGAGCGAAGCGAGTTCCCTTCTACTAAAACTGGGAAAAAATCCGAATGTTTTTTTTTTTTTTTTTCTTTTTTTTTTTTTTTGTATTTTTGTCTGTTTGTCCGCAGATTTCCCCTAACCGATCTCCGATTGAGATGAAATTTTAGGAGCCTTCAAAACTTGAAATTAGAACGCCACGTTTTTGAGCGCAAACGAAAAAATTATTTCTAAGAAAATCGCAATTTTTCGATTTTTTTTTCGATTTTTTAAAAATTTCTTGATTATAACCCTCATGCTTTTTCCGATTTTAATGTTTTTTTCCGAACCTTTTTTAATGAATTGATATTCTTGTAATTAGCGCATTGAAAAAAAAATTTATCATAAAAATCGAAATGTTACAGGTTTTTTTTTTTTTTTAAACAATTCTTTGACTTAAACACCCAATACTTTTCCGATTGTAAAGATTTTTTTGCAGAAACCCTTTAAATTTTTTGAATTTTTTATTAGTGTTTTTTTTTAATTTTTGCCCATCAAAAAATTTTTTCTTTTAAAAAACGCAATTTTAAAAGATTTTTTTTTTTAAAAATTCATTAATAAAATTAAAAAAATTTAAAATAAAACTTTTAATTTTAAATTTTTTTAATTAAAATTTTAAAAAAAAAACAAATTAGAAATATTTTTTCCCCAGAAAAACGAAAATTTGCATAAAACTTTGGCGCTCAATGCCCAATTACCTCATCCAACAAGCGGCGGGACTTAACGTTTTCCTATCAATTAATTTACAAATATTTTTCAGCCTAGACTGACTGGGTTTCCCCAACTTTTTGGGGGAGGGGCCCTTTTTCTTAAAACTTTTTTAGTTTTTTTGGTGTTTCCTTTTTTTAAATC